>CM060082.1:18376816-18634316 GCA_030533445.1 Cyprinodon diabolis | reverse complement strand
AGCCACCCATCCATCCATCCAGCCACCCATCCATCATCTAGCCATCCATCCATCCATCCATCCAGCCACCCATCGTCTAGCCATCCATCCATCCAGCCACCCATCCATCCATCCATCCATCCATCCATCCATCCATCCATCCATCCATCCATCCATCCATCCATCCATCCATCCATCCATCCCATTTATCCACCCACCCAAACACCCACCCATCCATCCATCCATCCATCCATCCATCATCTAGCCATCCATCCATCCATCCATCCATCCATCCATCCATCCATCATCCCATTTATCCACCCACCCAAACACCCACCCACCCATACATCCATCTATTCATCCACCAAAACACCCATGCATCCATCATACATCCAAATACCCACCTATATATCCAACCATTCTTCCATCAAGCCAAACACCCACCCCGACACCAATCCATCATCGATCCAAATACCCACCCACCAACCAACTCACCCATCCATCCATCCATCCATCCAGCCACCCATCCATCATCTAGCCATCCATCCATCCATCCATCCATCCATCATCTAGCCATCCATCCATCCATCCATCGTCTAGCCATCCATCCATCCATCATCTAGCCATCCATCCATCCATCCATCCATCCATCCATCCATCCATCCATCCATCCATCCATTCAACCCACTCATAACTGCTCCTCTTGTTCCTCAAACTAAATTAGCAGTTGAATGATGCATTTAAAATTAGGGCTGAATGATTTTCCCCAAAAAACAAAATTGTGATTATTTTTAACTAATATTGCGATTTTATTACGATTTTCCTTTGCACTAATCCTAAGCCTGTAGATTCACCCCAGGCTTAAATTTTTTGAAAGTTTTCTTTATCGGGGTCCATTGTTGCATTACTTTACTTTAACCTTTGTGTGAAAAGGTGCTTACTTCTACTTGTATGCGTGAATCTGCTATATAGCTGCAACTCTCTCCAACTTTCTGTGTGGGGACAAACCCACTGTAAGCTTTTTGCCGCCTCCCAATGGGCTGCAGTGAGAAATTTAGTTTCTTAGAGTTGTCAGTTGTAATTTGAAAAAAGTTTTTTTTGTTAAATTGAGATCATATTGCAAATGCAGTTCACCGTCACGTGGGACTACAGCCATAACTATTTCCTAATATCTCTTCCTTGTGCTGCAGTTAATGACCGATGTGGTGGGGAACCCTGAGGAGGAGAGGAGGGCGGCGTTTTACCACGAACCCTGGTCCCAGGAGGCAGTTAGCCGTTACTTCTACTGCAAGGTGAGGAGAGCCCACCAGGCCATCTTTAACAGGGTCTCTGCCTCTTCTTGCTCTGAATCAATGTTCTCCTCACAGATCCAGCAGAGGAGACAGGAGCTGGAACAGGCCTTAGCAGTCCGCAACACCTAAAGACTGAAGGTCCTCCTGAAGTTCTGCCTCTGGATGTCAACGCTGTGTGTGTGTGTTTGGATTTACGAGTGCGTGTAAGGCCATTAGTGATGTCTTACATTCTGTTTCCCAGAGCTTCGACGCTAAGCAGGACTCATCAGAGGTTCGTCAGACTTAGATATATCGGAGCACTTCATTCATGTTTTAGAAGCTCATGAAGTAATCAATGTTAACAGCACTGTTGGGCCTCGGAGGCCCCGCTCTGTAAATACATCCCACCAAAACTGTCAACCAGCTGCCCGCACACCTCCATACCTGCGCTCTAGATGAGTCCAACTACGCACATTTTTTATGATTTGCCTTCATTTGAATCATCCTTTAAGGGTTAATTAATAGCACCAGCAAAATATGAGATTAGAGTTTTCTTGGCGACTTCAGATGGAAAAAAAAAAAAAATGACATGGTGGACGCTTTTATTTTCACTTTAAAGGTTTGAAGAGACTCCAAAACTAGTGTTATCAGCAGTTCAGACAGCTCAGGACGGAAGTTTACATACACTCATTAATCCATGAATAATCTATTAACTTTGAATCATTTAGTATTTTGTTTAATCTCTGAATGAACAATTAAGCAAACAATTTCCAAGGATTTTATTTTAACAGTAAATGCGATTAGAACTTTCAATTATATTTCTCTGTTCTCTGCTTGATGTGGGATCAAAACTATACATACTGGCTCTGATACCAACCCTTTAACCCCTTCAAAGAGCTGCTTGCTTGTTTTAGACTGGCATAGACCTAATTTAATTCCCCATTTAGGGCTGAAACAATTAATTGGATTAATCGTGATAGATAGATTATTGAAATAATCGTTAAATGGAGCATAAAGACTCTAAAACATGCCTTGAGCTGACAGAGCAACCCAATCAGTTCAGTAATTCTACCAAAATTGTAAAAAAAAAATTATAAATAAATACATAGAAATTTTGCATTGAAGATGAAAAAAAAAAACATTTTGTTCTTTCAATCTAATCTATCCAGAACTCCTCAAGTAAAGAAGTTTTAGTTTCACCTGGTTTAATTTTGTAAAAAAAAAATCTTTAAGGAACATTTGGTTATCCAATTATTAATCAAAAAAGTAATCAACAGATTAATTGATTTGGAAAATAATCAGTAGTTGCACTAGTCCCAGTATCACAAGCAAGGAGACAGTCCCATAGAGTGATGCTTTAGTGTTCTGACAAAACCCCGACTCCTCAGAATAACCATAGAACTCAAGAACTGCTATTCGTGGCCCATTTCACCTTAAACATGCTTAGAGTTGGTGCTTGTAAATAAAATCTCTGTAATGTGTTTCTAAAGGTCACCCCCGGGTAATGTTGCTATAGACACCATGGTCTGTAGTTTCTTATAGAGTTTGGAGGCTCAAAATTCTCAGCCTCGATCCTCCAAAGAGTCTTTTTACCATTTTGACAAATAGCCTAAAGGTATAGTGGATGATGTTCTGTTTCCGGGTGGATCATTTAAATAAGTGGTCCTTCTAATTATCAATCAATCTGGGGATATGTTTAAGTTAAGCCGTCCTACGTGCAAATCTTCCTTTGGAAAGTAAGCTTGTATGAGCGATGAAAACAGCAACTTTTAAACAGAGCGTGCACAAGGAGAAATGTACAGAAGAGGATTAGAGCCACTGAAAAGAAAAAAAGTTAACTGATTTTTAAATATTATTTAAGTATAATATGAGAAAAAAGTCAGAACTGTGACCTTAATCTAAGAATTCTGACTTTTTTCTCCCAATATTTACTTTGATCACAGAATTCTGACTGAATTCTGACAGATAACAAACATGTTAGCATCAAGCTGTAGCCATGTCTGTTTTAGAGACCATCTTTCTTTTTTAAATCACCTTCTGTTCTTCCATTAATGAAATAGCATCATCGGGGGACCCCTCTGGCACGTAAAAAGTCGCCTAATTCCATCATTTTCCACCAATGTGTCACTGGCCCTCTCAAACAACTCACATCTTTGTCAGTGAAGCTGAGTGCTCCCACATCCCTTCCTTCATGGTGCCCATCTACCATTAAGATCCAAAATTCTGAGATTAAAGTCAGAATTATGACTCTTTTTTTTCCAAATTAAACTGAAATAATATTTTAAAATCAGTTAACTTTTTTTTTTAATTTCTTCAGTGATCCTAATCCTCTTCCGTAGAAATGGGCCCGTGAATGGCGGGCATAGGGTTGTGCATGTGCATTTTTTTTTTTTTTGAAGTGGAGAAGATGGGTCTTTTCAAAAAGTTCGCGAAAATCCTTGACTATCTTTAACTTTTGACTTGTCTTTTTCTGGAACTTTTCTCCAGATTTTATTTTCGAGCCTTCTTTTCGAACCTTCTTTCTCATCGATCACCTTGTCGGTACGTCATGTTGACATTGGTCAAATACAAGCTAAAGCTTCACACTAAACATCTAGAATGACTCCAGACCTCAGTAGACTTTGCTTATGCCTGAATGGGATCAGTAGCAGGAATCCAGCCAAACAGTAGGGGGAAATATACGGCAAGAATTATGGAAGAAGCTTCTCTAAAGGCACCACTTGCTAAGGGAAATATATAATCAGAGGTTAGTGGGTGTGTATGTATACATTTGAGCCATCACTTCAATAGTGCATCTGATTTCTTTAGTTGAAATTGTAATTTAAATTATAACTGTAATCCACTCTTTAAAAAATAGAAAAATGAATAATTTAGAGCCTAAAATGAAGGAAAATCATGATGAATGTATATAAACTCCTGTCAGAGCTGCTTTTTAATGAAGGGAAAATGACAAAAAGTGTAACAATAGTGTTTTTTTCTTCCTTAAATCACGACACAGGGATAAAAAATACATCTGCTGTCAGGTTTAATCAAGGGATCTGTCGTTCACGCACACTTTGTTTTGAAGTTTAAACGTTCTGAAAGTTTTACCAAAGCTTGCAAGAAGAAGAAGAGGAAAAAAACAGGACAAAAAGAATGAATCTTTAAACACAAAAAGAAACTGAGCAGTATTAACAATAAACTCCAGATCTGCTGCGTTTTGTCCGTTTCTACGTTTTTGTTAAACATGCAAAAAAATAAAATAAAAAGGAATAATGAAGGTTTTTTTTTTTGTAGAGATGTGAATGTAAATATGTTTTTTGTGTTCCCGCAGAGGGCCGGCTGTAGAGTGCACATTTATGTTTGGTTTTTGTGTTAAATGATGCAGTAAAGGAGCACCATCGGTTTTCAATAATCAGGCAGAAATGTTAGCGTCTCTCTGTGTGCTATGTCCACTTTAAGGGTGGTTTATTTTAGGTCCATCCTGTGTCTTATCTTGGGAGCCGCGACCGTTTCAGTCTCAGTAGCTGTAACAGATTATAATCTGCACCAGTTTCATTTTAAACATTTTTAATGACTTGTATGTATATGTTGTACTGTTGATTAGATGACTTTTTTTGACTGAAAGCCCTTTATGGGGTGGATTGGGGGGCTTACTTTGCACTGTGCTGTAAACTCTTTGTCGGGACTCTCTTTCTTGTGGGTGAGACCCTCTTTGTTGTCCCAGCGTACACAAAAACCGATCTCAGAGACACCTATGCATGCTCCATGAACATGGATCAATACATCCCATGAAGCAGTCTGTGTAAATATTAAAAAGTCTGCTTAGATGTGTAAGTAGCAGAGGCAGGACTGGGCATGTTTGCCCAGATGCCTTCCTAAAACATAGATTTTTTTTTTGCCAAAAGATAACTTGCCCTACCAGCAACTAACAGTAGGTGTGACTTTATTGAGCTGTGTGTTTTCATTACTGGGACTAAGTTATATTCACTGCACTCAGTAGGTAGCTGTAGGTAGTAAATCAGTCCTGTCTCTTACCTGGAGTGTTTTTTTTTCTTTGTTTTGTTCTTTCTTAGCATGTCCAGGACGTTTATAATGTTGTCACTGATTCACTAACCCCCTCTTGTGGAGGACATCTAGAAGTGCAACTCCTCTACATCAGAATCACTACTGTATTAGTCTGTCACTAAACTCTTCCATACTGTTGCATGTGGGTCTGAGGAGTGGGAGCTACTCTCTTTCTTTGTTTACACTGAGGTTCGCCGACTGGAGAAGTATAATAATAATAAACAATAATGCTGTATATCTCTAAAGTGTTTCACGATCATATTCTGCAAAGACAAAAAAAGGGGAATACAGCTGTGACATTGTGAGACAGCCTGGATGTAAATAAAGAAGCGCTTGCCAAAGTTTGTAAATGCCATCAGATGTGTCGTCTCTCTTTTTTATGTTTTTAACACACTCTTCACAGATTTCAACAATAATCTTTAGTTTTGCATAATTTACACCTTCAAACTGCCTTTTTTTTAAAGTCCACCTTAGTTTTGAAATGCGCTGCATGAAAAATACTCACACTTCACTATTTACTTTATAGTATCATTTTTTTTTACATCCCTTACAAATGGAGTCCCGCCCCCCTCTGTGAGGTCAAGAAGCACAAGATTTATCCTACAATTTTGCAAAGATACTGTTATTTTTGGTATTGGACCAATAAGATGATTTTATAGATACGATACTATAAATTAAGTTGAAAAAAAGTTAATGTTACAAAAGTAATACAGTTTTGTTATTTTTTTCCTAATAACACTCATGGATGGAAATTAAGATTTTTCATAGTATTTCAATGAGTGCCCTATAAAGGTAATTACGAGGTAACTGCAGGTTTAAATGTATTTTATCAGGATTTTCTTGTGAAACTGTAGTGCACGGTCATGAAGTTGAACTAAAGTACTCAATAAAGTTAGTATTAGTGTTGCACCGATGCCATTTTTTGGCCCCGATACCAATACCTGGCTGTACAGTATTTGCCGATACCATCTGTTTGAAATCAATGCGTGTGTATATATGAAAAACTGCATAGTACTTGGATGTAAAATAATTGCCATCATGGTTTTGTGAAGCAGGAAAAAGACTAACACAAAGTGAATCCAGTAGAACTTTTTATTGCCTACCCGGAATGGGTGACAATAGTTGAAGAAACCTTTGGCTCTCAAAATGGTATTGCTGCCCTATATGTTCGATACCTCCATTTTAGTGCTGGATCGTCCCCGCCCGATACTGGTATTGGTGCAACACTAGTTCGTTTTTTTATTTTTTTATTCCAGTTTGTAGATTTCCACAGGAGAAGTTAGGATTTTCACTTTGTTTGTCCCATCAACTGCAAAAGCAGGAGAACGTCCCCCAACACACAGAGAGCTACAATCGAATGGTTAAGCTCACCTCCATCAGGGACAGTAACCTCTACAATCAAAAAAAGATTTACCTTTCACACGATTAAAGATCTGTCTTGTGTTTCAAAAACATACTAAACATTTTATCATTAAAAATTTTGACAAAGAGGGAAAACGGTTTATACATGAATGAGTAACTCTTATTCAATGCTCTTTTAATGCTCTTAGAAATAATCTTAATGCCATCAACAAGTACCCATGACTAATGTGTGTATATATATATATATACACATGGCAAAATCCTTCATCATCTTCACCGTGGACAGGCTGCAGCTATGTCCCGAGTTCCTCATTTTCCTGCCACTTTGGTTCAAATTTGCATTTTTCCCCATTCTCTAGCCTTTTCTCCGCCTCAAGCTTCTTTTCCAAAGCATTTTAATGCCACAATTATCAAATTTTATGGATTTCAATGCCAATTAAATAACTTAATTTAAGAAATAATAATTTAATGACTTTTAATGACCCGCAGAAACCCTGGAAAAAAACATCAAACTAGATTTAGAACTAAAATTAGAACCATAATAATTGAGTCCTCTATATTTCTGAAAATAAGGAACATTTTATTAAAAAAAACACTTTGCAGCCAAATTAAAAGTTCAAATTGGCTAAATGGGATTATTTGTATCATTGCATTCTTTACTAACATCAGTATACATTAAACATTACTGTCATATCAAGGCCTGTTTAGGCTAGAGAGCCACAGGCTCCAGATAAATTGTATGCAGAGGATAAAATCTGACGTTTTTGCAGCAGAAGATGCCTGCGGTAGGAGCTGAATATGAATGCATTGCTTTTTGTTTTCGTCTATTGAGTAGAATCCTACTAAAACTACATTGAAGTATGTAGCTAAAATATGAGAAAAAGCTGGTGTAAAGGACTTGCTTTTGCAGGATACTGTATGCATCACTGTTATACTATCAGATATGTTGCACTTTGTTATGAATATTAGTGCCTCTTCATCAAACCACATTTAAAAATGAAGCTTTAAGAGTTGTCTTAAAGGAGGCTTTAATGTGAAAATAAAGGTTTTTCTGATCTCTGCTACCAGTGTGGTCACACAAGGGACTGCCTCATAAAAAAATGTTGATTCTGGGCTCAGCGGTGGGTTACCTTTCCAGTACATTGGAGGCAGCAGACAAGTGTTTTATTGTTCACCCGGCTCTCCACATGGAGGCCCTCCTTTCCACTATGAACTGCCCTCTGGGAGGGGTTTCCAAGGGGGGAGATTTCACAACATCAGCAAGGAGGCTGCATGAAACAAGGCATTCATCTTACCAGCAATCCCAGGGTTGGGAGTTAACCACCCTGTGAAGCGACCCAGTTCAGGTTGAATCGACTCAGCCTGTCGTCTGGGCAAAGGGTTAGCTTCTGAGCCCCCAGACATGCCTGATAGCATGTCTCCCAGAAACTGAGGAAAAGAGCTAATATTAGGAAGCAAGGCAGGGTATATAGCTAAGGAACAAACTGTCCTTCCAGTCAAGGGCCAGCAAACGGATCCTGGATCTGATCACAGAACTTTTCCACTATACTGACAATTGTTCAGCTCAGCTAAGCAGAAAACAGAGATGTCCAGAAATACAAGTTTGTGTTTTCCAGACAGACTTCTAACCGTGCCTTTGACATAAAAGACATTGGTGTTCACATAAAGAAATTAAGATCAGAATGCTACCTCTATTAGGTAAAGAGAGAGAAAAAAGTTAAACTGTCAGCACAGAAAGCACCCTGTATGAATTAGAAGGTTTAGTTAACCACAGCTTAAAAAAAACGTTTTATTACCAAGGCATTACAGAGAGACCTCTGCTAAAGTACTGTAAAACACCAGGACATAATAACGGAGCAGAGAGATCTGCTGCAGACACAATCCTGAGCAGAAAGAACATTATTTCATCATAAATTAAGGTGAGCAAAGAGTCCTCTTTAATGCACTTCAGCGCAAGTCTCCACTGCTGAAGAAGAAGCTTTCAGATGCCCAGTTACAAAACCTATCAAACCTTAACCGGTTCTAGTCATAATTTACTATAGTGGACCTGCTATTTTCTCGCAGGGTAACTAACAAAATAAATGAAACAAAAAAAAAACAATATTTACAAGATAGAGCTGTAAGTTACAGACCACTGATGTAGCAGAGCAGATGAAAATTGATTCTATCTCAATATGGCTGAATGTAAAAGTGCTGAAATTAATGTTAAATTTAAAAAATAAATGAAAATAAATAAATTCAGTATGATGTCTACAGTACAGGGCCAGTTCCACAGGGGTACTCATCTTTAGCAGGAAGCATGTTTTATAGAAGGAATGGCTGCTCATCTGTCACCTGCAGACTTGGTGTCACTGAAAGAAGGATGCAGAAATATACCTGGATGTCTTGGAGGAAAACCTAAAGATGGAACAAGGATGGGTGCCTAACCCTAAACTAATGGTCGAACTGTTAGTTATGTTGCCTAGAAGAAAGGTCTGGATTTAGATCCTGACCTAGAACCTTTTCATCGTGCATGTCTAGGTTCCATTAAGGTGATACAACTTCTCAAACATGCAGCCGAATCACCTCCGTTTTGGTTTCAGGGGAAGAAAACCTGATCCAAAAAAAATGAATCCAGTGAATCAACCAAATTTAATGCAAGTGAGAAATTATAAAGTGAACTAAAGCTTAAGAGTTTAAAAAAAAAAGTCCCCCATGACATTATGATACAGTATCTAGTTAGGAAAATGTAGCCCACTCGTTATTCTGAACGGGGACAATTGAAGCTCTAAATACTACCAGCTTTTATAAAAACATATCTTTAATACTCTTTTTCCTGCACTGCTCAACTTGATTACAATAACCTTTTTACTAAATGTATTATTTGAAGTAATTATGTTACTGATTATTATTGCCTCAACAGAAATACGTTGAGCTAAAAAAAATTGTTTGTTTAGTTATCTTTCCAGCTGTATCTCACCGTTACCGTTTCTTCAATACAGCAGATATACATTATTTTTATAATACTGAGAAACGGAAATGAAAAGAAAACAGGGATGAGTGTTAATTTCACTCTTTAATACTTCTTAGGAAAAAAAAGAAAAAGGCAGCCAATGGCTTCAGCTTGTTAGCAGTACTTGAACATCTCCACAAAGGAAGACTTATGGCTCGTGATTTATTTTTCTCTCTGTCAACAAAGAAGGCCTTAGTTCATGGATTATAGCGGATGAAATGCACTAAAAAATATATATAAATACCAACTCACAGAAGGTGAGTTAACGTTAACAGCAAGAATCCAAGCAGCATCTTTTGCTAAGCGTCCAATCATGAAGCGACGCTACGATTCACCGCTGTGTAGAAGTTACACGAGTCCCTTTCAGCCATGAGACGTAAACAGTTTTTGGTTGTTTAAGGCTGATCCAGACATCTTTGTACAACTTGATTGAAAAGAGAAAAGCTTTATGTGCTGTTGGCCTGTTCCTGCTCGAACAGAGCCATGGCGAGGTGCGATCGGGACCCCAGGCTCTCCAGGTTGCTGATTACACAGCGGTGGTAGATGTCCTCGCTGAAGCGAGGGTTGCACGCTCGCCGCACATATTTCTGGATCAGCGCGGGTTCCACGGCCCTGAACACGTGCAGGCCGGAGTAACGCACGAAGATGTCGTACACGTCCATGGTCTCCATCAGCTCCTCGTTCTCTAAAATGTCGGCGGCCATTTTGGTGCGGGCGCTCATGTAGTCGGCGTTGTAGAAGCAGGCCTCGTCGAAGATGTGCCGGTCGAAGTGGCCGTCTCGGAGAGACTCCGAGGCGAAGGTGGAGGCAGCGGACGGCTGCTGGTCGCGGTAGATGACGGCGGGGTTGTACTCCTGGAAGTGGATGGGGAAGAAAACCTGCCAGTTGCTGATGGCGTTCATTCTGCAGCGGTTCAGGAAGTCTGCATTGACCTCGGTCCAAACACTTGACAGGAAGAAAAGAGTGTCCACAGGGTGCTTCTTAGAAATGATGTCCATCAGCTTGACCTGTGAGGGAACCTCAGTCTTCACGCTAATCCAGGGAATCTTCACGTCGCCGTAACGTTTTTCCACTTCTGCGATCATTGACTTGACGCCGGCGAACACGTCAGTCTGGCTGACCCTCTGAGCGTCGAAGGGATCGTAGATAAACAGGAAGGTCAGTAACACGTTGTCGTGGGTGTCCAGAGTGTTTGTCACATACATGTCCAGGAAGTTGCCGACATAGTCCTGATCCTGCGCGGTGACCGGCAGGATGACCTGCACCCGTGTCGCCTCTGTAACATAAGGCATGGGGATAATCTCTACGGCGCTAAGGGGTCGGAGCAGGTTGACCCTTTTAGCGATGACCTGGCTGTGGCCCTTCTGGGTGAAAGCCTCCAGCGCCAGGTCGAGGATGTACTCCATACCACGCGTGGGATCGAAGCGTCTGTAGCCGTTCAGCAGGCGGCCTTTGCGGAAGCGGAGCTGTGGCTGGTAGTGCTTATTGAGACGTTCCACGGCGACCTCCAGCACGGCGCTGACATCGGCTCGGTCGGCTCCTCTCATCTCGCATTTAGGCGAGCCGTCAGTGCAGGAGTAAATGTGGTCCTCAGTGAAGTAATCCCAGTTTATGACCTCGAAGCGGGTTTTGGGTTTGAAGGGGGAGTTGATTCCTATTGGCCATGTGATCCCTGCCTTCCCCTCAGGAGTCAGGTGGCTCAGGTTGCTGATCTGCATCTAATGGACACAAAACAGACCAACCAGAGGGAGTATTGGTTCATTTAAAATTAAATCAAAATGCTTTTAGACATCTCAGCAAAAATTATTTTTGTTAGAATCTAGTATTCTACTCTGTAACCAGAATCTATTTATTACATCAAACATGATGGATCTTGTTGGTTATTTATTGAATTATTCATTGATGAATGTGATCTTGATGACTTGATGAAACCTTAAGGTTGTTAAGTCATCATATTACCTATAAGGGTTGACTGATGTGTTTATAGCTGCAGTATCTCATAACAGTTCAATGTTAAACTTTGTCGCTTGTCTAAGGAGGCAGAAGGTAGATTTTAAACTCCTGTTGTCACAATTAGATTCATCATTAACAAGACCTCAAGCTTGTCTTTTCATAATGGTTTCATATCTTCATTAAAATGGCCTCTAAGAGCTTATTGTAATTATTTACAGATAATGAATCATTTTCTGAATATTATTTAGATATATTATCTCTGACCTGTGTGCTGTAGTTACAGTTTTGCTGTCTTTCTTAAAATGCAGAACTCTAAAGCTTGAGTTTTGTCCTGCAATATCGCTCATTTTACTGTAATTTAAGCTTTTGTGACAATTGAATTTCATCACCATTTTAACTGTAGACCTTAAGCTTGTTTTGAGTTGATGTTTTGGGATTTTATCTTAAGATGGCGAGATTGTTTTTTCCCCATATAACATGATTATTAACTCATTGCATCAGTAAGGAGCTTAAAACCTGTTTTTGACTGAAGGCATTTATTTACGTCACCCTGGGGAAGCAGAGCAAGACCATAATCTTGTTTAGCTACAACTGCTTATTCGTTATCTCAATGTGTCAAAGCTAATTCCTGCTATAAAAGAGTAATTTATTAGTTTAAATTATTTATACATAATATGACATTATGCTCTGATCATGTCAGGCTGTTTTGTTTTTTAGTTGAAGAAAATAACATCTTAAAGGTTAATCTTAATGTCTTGTTCTTACATGTTTTATTACCTTATTGCCTCACCATCTCCAGATAATAAAATCTCAAGCTTGTTTTTCTTCATTTTAGATGTGATTAACCTCTCCCTGTTACAGGGATATGTACCTCAGGCTTTTAAGGTTGCTGCAATTCAGGGGTGCTCAAGCTGCAAGTTTTTGATGCACTCCATTTTTAACACACCTGAATCAAATGGCTGGCTCTTTACCTTGCCTCTGCTGGGCTAAATGAGGGGATTGAGCCTTTTGATTCAGGTGTTTTATAGAACAGATGCATCTACAAGTTACAGGATGGTAGCTCTTGAAGACTGGACTTGAGCACACCTGCTGTAATTAGACCTTTACTTTAGAAACCGTCTGTTGACCCAGATGACTTGATCAATTATAGACCTATAACCAATCTTCTCTCTTATCTAAAATTCTTGAGAAAGTAGTTGCCAAACAAGTGTGTGACCACTTCCACCAAAAGGAAAATTTTGAAGAGCTTTATTCTGGCTTTAGAGCTCATCATAGCACTGAAACAGCTCTGATGAAAGTCAATAATGATACTCACATGTCCTTAGATAATGGACTTGTATCTGTACTTGACCTGTTAGATCTTGGTGCTGCATTTGATACAGTTTATCATAATATTGTTTTAGAAAGACTTGAATATTTTGTTGGAATTAAAGGAACAGCTCTAGACTGGTTTAAATCTTATCTATCCGATCGATTTCAGTTTGTTCACATTAATGACAAATCTTCCTCATGCTCAAAGGTTACATGTGGAGCACCACAGGGATCAGTGCTAGGACCAATTCTCTTTACTATATATATGTACCCAATCTGTAGAATTATTAGACAGCATGGGATTAATTTCCACTGTTATGCTGATGATACCCAGCTATATCTGTCTATAAATCCAGATGAAGCTAACCCATTACATAGATTACAGGCATGTCTTGAAGACATAAAAACCTGGATGACTCTTAACTTTCTGCTTCTGAATGCAGACAAAACAGAAGTTATAGTCTTTGGACCAGAGTCTTTGAAAAGGAAGCTGATTAGTCAGTCACTTCATTTGGATGGGATTAAACTGATTTCAGATAATAAAGTAAAAAATCTTGGTGTCATTTTTTTTCAGGACCTGTCATTTAAATCCCATATCAAAGAGGTTTCTAGAATTTCCTTCCTGTCCAAGGGTGATGCTGAGAAACTAGTCCATGCATTTGTTACTTCAAGGCTGGACTATTGTAATTCTTTACTATCAGGAAGTCCACAAACTGTAGTTAAAAGCCTTCAACTGATCAAAAATGCTGCAGCCAGAGTTCTGATGATAATTAAAAATAGAGATCATATCTCTCCTATCCTGGCTTCTCTTCATTGGCTTCCTGTTAAATCCAGAATAGAATTTAAAATCCTCCTTCTCACATATAAAGCCTTAAATGGCCAAGCTCCATCTTATATCAGAGATCTGATTGTTCCTTATGTTCCTAACAGAGCACTTCGCTCTCAATCTGCAGGTTTACTAGTGGTTCCTAGAATTTCTAAAAGTAGAACTCCACTTTGTTTTTAAAAAAATATAAAAAATAAAACCGCAGATGTTTGGGGGACAGTGATTCGCCTACATGTTATGAATGCTTGTGTATCATACAGAATAAATTATGAAATGTTTAGTTTGTGCCTTCAAGTCGTTGCCCATAGGAAGATGTTACTTGGATATAACCTAACAGAATATCTTCAGAACAGCTCCACGTGACACAAAACTAATGTGGGTGAGTAGAACATGATGTTATAACGTAAAATCAAGGCCCAATGTAAAAAAAAAAACGGTGTTCCCCTTTAAAAACAGAGTGACGTTTTTAACATCACTCTGAGAGAGGTAGGTGGAGGTAGAGCATTAACAGCCCGATCGCAGGAGAATTTCAGTCCGGATAGACGTTTCACCTTGGCTCTACTTTTCTTATACCTCATCCAACATACTTCTCCTAAGCTATTTCTGCATTTGTGCTTCTATAGGCTTAGACTGCTGGAAGACAAAGGGACTCCTTTCCATCGCTCTATCTATATTCTCCCATTATGCGGTATTTACATTACATTAGGTTACATTACCTTAGTGCGTTGAGAAAAGAATAATCTTATTTTAATATAATTGAATTGTTTGGTTTTTTTTATTTGTTATCTCAAAGTGGGAAAGCTCAAACTTCTCAGATGACGAGGTCATGTTTTTTCCTATGAACCGAAATATCAAGAATGTGGAATTATGCCTTAGGGAAGAACTCCTTGTAATAATGTCATAAAAAATACATTTTATATCTCCTACTAATCTATCGTCAACTCTTTTCTTTTGACATCTGCAGTCAATAAAGTCCGACTTTACAGTTTTTCATATTACAATTTATAGATTAGTTTCCATGCCAAGCTGGAACACTGAGTGAGCGCCTGCAGATAATACTGCAGATTATCCTCCATGGCCGTTTAATCCTGCATGTCTCAACAAAGCACCTTCACCTGTTTACTTACATGCGTGAATAATTCATCAATCAGGAAATTCTGCTTTTGTGCATGCAGTTATTGGGGTGGAGTAAAAAGAAGAAAGCTGTGACACAGTCCTGTTAAAAATGGGACGTACCTGTGTGCCTTTTTTTTTAGCAGTTATATACATAATACAGTAAAACACAACAAACCTGAAGATCCTGAATCTGCTGATAAGTCCATTCCAGCTCTATTTGACTGAAGCGTTTGTGTAGACGGTACATGAGGATGGGGTCCGACACAGGATGGACTGTGAAGGCATTTTTAAACGTAAGGCTGTCTTCACGCTCCGGATCTGCGTTTTTCCCCAGCTCAAAGTAACGGTACATCATCCCCTGTCAGTCGCACAAACGATAAAAATGTAGATGGCAACATTTCTCTGTAAGTTTTCTGCAAACAATCTGCTGTAGTTACCTGGTGCACCTCCACGCAGCTTAGACCCAAATAGTCAATGATGCAGCGGCCCAGCCACTCATCAGGTCTAACGCTGAGGATGTCATTGCGGCAGGTGTCGAGGTGCGGCTGCAAACGAGCCAGAAGGCTGCGAGACAGGAGGTAGCCGTAGCCCCCGTGGCAGTAACGCGCCTTCTCCTCCCCTCCGATGAACTCCTCAGCCCTGCCCATGTATAGGTCCTGACCCGCACTGAGGTGACCCACCAGCTCTAAGAGGCGACCCGCCTGCATGTAGGTGTCGTCCTGCGCCAAGAGGAACCAGTCGTACTCTGAGCCGTAGTGCTGATGGAGATGTCGCACCGTCTCGTACATCAGCCACACCGGCCTGTCGTCACCGTGGGCTATCACTGTCAACCCACGGGGCACCTTGGGGCTGTGTAAGCCCGTGAAGAAAAAGGTTCGATGGAAGTGATGGGCGACTGTGCGGTTCACTGCCACGGCTAACGTGTTGAGGGTGGCCCTGGAGGTGAGGACACCCGCCAACAACCGCTCTCTGATGCCCAGTTCAGTGTGGATGTATCTTGTTCTGGTGAAACACAAACAGTATTTTATTGTGGCTGTCTAATAAATACAGATATAAAATTGTGTCCTGCATTTTTATTGAGATACTTTTTGTATTTAAGAGCTTTAAAATCCTCCCGGTTGCGGCGACCATTTTTTAAAGCGTTTACGACTAACAACTCAGAAACACTGGTGACACCAAAAGTTCAAAGCCCCACAGCTCTGGAACTGTTATACTTAGAGGTCTGATATTTTCTGCAGTTGTAGTTGACATGATGAAGGAAAAATGTAATGCAATGAGACATGCCTATTCCAAAGCATGTTCTCTATTATTGCTGTTCAAAAAATACCTATTATTTTAAGAAACTAGAAGGTGTAGCCTTTCAATTGATATATCACAGGTGTAATTTGGGCTTAAAGATCCTCATTTATTTGCTTTTCCATTTGGGTATGCAAAATAGGCGAGGATTACCCAAAATGATTTGTTAAGCGTCCAGAGAGATGTTTTTCCCCATTATTCTCTGAAAAAAAATATCTTAGCTTCAGTCAGCTTTTAATGAAGCTTATGATAAGTGTGCTATTTCTATGCTGCTATAGGCTTAGCTCCCGGAGGACAAAGGGACCACTTTCAACTTCATTGTATTTTTATTCTCCCATTGTGCAGTATTTGTTAGTTCAACCCCTAACTCTATAGCTCAATTTACACTACCCTCTGAAAACCAATCCGTGCAGAGTTGGGACCGAGCTTGGATCAGTTAACCGTGCTGAGCTTTGTTCCTTATGACCATTTACACATTACACTAGCACGGTTCCTAAGACAACATTTATTTCTTGTTTTTTACAGCTTTCATAACATTTCCATTCCTTAAAGTGCAGCCTTGCCTCCTAGTGAAAATCTACGGCACTGCTGTTCTCTAAAGGGAAATAGGCAAATCAACATGGTGGCGCCCGTAACATTCAGGAAGTTTGGCTATAGTTGTGATTACGGCTGCAACTAATGATTATTTTAAAAATCGATGAATCAGACAAAAAATATTTTTTTATATTAACTTCTTTATTCCAAAATAAACATTTTAGACAGAACAAACAAGCACGCAAGTACAGGTTGCTCATTAACTGTACTGGTGCAATATGAAAAATAAATGTCTGTGTTAAAACTACGCAAACTTACATGAGAAATGTAGCTGTACATCCACAAAATATAGGCTACTTTGTTTCATAAAGCGCAAACAAAGACATTTTTGTTTTTAAAAGCCCCTAAGGGGCTCAAACAATAGGTCCCCCCATTTCAACAAATGAGGGTTTTTTAGACTAGAAGAGTTCTGCCTTTTAAGACAGGAAAGTATAGCAGTTAAAGTTGCTACTTGAGAAAATACTTAACCATAGAGATAAAAATAGCCCTGTGATTCAAATTATAAATTGTATTTGGAATAAAAATGAGAGAACTAGGGGTGCTAAAAAAACACATCCTCCAAAGACAGATATTTACATGGGAATGTGGCATATAATTAATTGACATATTACTGATCTTGCTGGATTTTATTCTGCTTTACTTCCATAAATTGCAGGATCTTCTTTACTTTATCTTTGCCAGAAGATTTAAACTTTAAAAGCCTTGCCCTCATAATTTGCAAGTTAATTTATTTATAAAGTAAATATAAATGCTGCTTAAGCTAATTCAAATTAAATAAAAGTAAAATAAGTAGCCAACCTTATCACTGTCTGTAACCTACTAACACGGTAAGGAAAGCATCAGATGAGCTACCTGAGAAACTAACGTTACGTTTCCCCACTTTAAAACCAAACAAAGATGGTGGTTCCGTGCCATGTTCATTTGTTTTGACTAAAGTTTCATGTTACGACTTTTTTCGCTTTACAAAGCGCAGGCTATTTTAATTATTGCGATCAATTAGCGCCTTCAATCCCGGCGCATGCGCGCTTCATTTGCAGTCTGGACGCTGAGGATAAACATCCTGCGGCTCTGACTGAAGCGCTGAGAGGGACTCCTGCGGGAGCGGGATGGGGGAGGCACCCCACGGCAGAGTAGGAACGATGCATGCTTTCATGTAAGAGTCTCCAAAAGCCGCCAGTGACACCGTAAAAAGTCGCCAGATTTGTTGCTAGTCGCTTTTTTGAAAAACAGTCGCTGGAGGGGTCTGAAAAGTCGCTGAGTTTGCAACACTGCACCTGCGGCGCTGTCTCGCTCTGCCGTATTTTTTCTTCTTCCCCGTTTCAGTCAAGTGGCAGTGATGACGGCGGCAGTGGATGACGCATTAATCGGGCGACACAACTAATCGATGATGAAATTCGTTGCCAACGCTTTTAAAAGTCGATTTTTATCGATTTTATCGATTCGTTGTTGCAGCCCTAGTTGTGATATTTGCCGAGAGTCAGACGAGGAAGGCAGCCTTTGGTGAATTTACTTGACAGTCGACTTTTGTGAAGTGGATACGACAAAAGATAGTCTAATCAGGGCTTATAGACGCAGGAAACCACGACAGACGTTGAGGTTCATCACTGCTAAGCAGAATCATGACTGGAAATCGTGTGGCACAGTAGGGAAGCTAGTATTTTCATGAATGCCTGAAATGTTATGATTATGGAGGCTGACTGTAAGGAGATGATGTGGTCTGCTGATGCGCTCTTTGTTATCTGAGAACTGAGCCAGAACTGAAACGCGCCAAGCCCTACTAATGAGCTAGTACCAGTTTAGCATGGTTCGGTTGTGTCTGACACGGTCCAGTTCAGTTTTGCGTGCTATTTACATTCTAAAGTTATCTTGGTTACTGTGCTCGGACAGATCTCGGCACAGTTTAAAAAGGTAGTGTAAATGGGGCTAATGTTCTCTCTGCTTTTTCTCATAGTAGATTCATCTAAAAAGACACACTTTTAATAAATGAAAATTTTCCAGATAAATAAATACTTGAAATATAGACGAATAAATACTTTACTGTGCATTTTTATTAAATTCTAAAAGGCAAAACGTAAAAAAAACCTCACATCTATACACCTGTAATTAAATAAATATATAAATATAAAAATGTAATCTTTTATGCAGAGGCGTAACCAGATAATCTTTTATAAAGGTGGCCAGGCAATAACCAATGAACACTGAGGGGTGGATAGGCACCAAAACCACACGGTCACTCTCCACTGTTCCAACAGGGAAATTAACCAGCAAAACATCCATATTTTCTAAATAAAGACAAACTATTCTTTCCTACAGCCTTTGCTAAAAAATAGAAGCATATGTTTAAACATCAATGCTTTCTAAATAAAAGGTATAGTGGATAAAATTGTTTCAGGTTTGAGTTTTAGGCGAACATCTTTTCCGTTGTCATTACTTACCTGCTTTTATCAATAATCGTTCTGCATAAAATTGATATTTACAAGCACTAATATCTACATAAATTGATTATTTAATAAGTCATCAGAAACATCATTTTCTCTTTATCCCATAAAACACAAAATCTATTTCTGAAAAGAGCATGCATTCTTTAATATAGTATATTGATGTGCATAATTACCCACAGTGTTTCTGTTGTAAAGTAATTGTTAACATATGAAAAATGTTTTGAATATTCCACTTGAGTATTACTGCTACCACAGTCTGTATTAGAGGGAAATAAATGGTAGGGGTGGTCAATGATTGGTTAAGGGTGGCCATGGCCATCCCTGGCTCCCCATCTAGCTCCCCCCCTGCTTTGATGGAAAAATGGTATATATTTTATGTTTATAAATGTTTTTAATTTATCATTTCAGCCCTTTATTCTTGTATATTTTTCCCTTTTAATTTAGATGAAGAACAACCTTCTCCGAAGATGTATTGGGTTGTGTCCCATGAGATGCTTTTAACTTTCAAAACTTTCTCCCTGACCCTCCTGCTGTGATCCTTGGTCTTCATGGTGTGTATATTTCTTTGGATAGGATTTATATTGAGATTAAATAACACAAACTAATGGACAGACATGCATGGTGTTTTTTAGGGCACAGAATATTGGGACAGATGGACTTCCACTCACCTGAGGACTTTCTTATGTGGTTTAGTTGGATCCTTGTGATATGGCACTATTCTTGGCTGGAAGTCCTCCTCTCCAGCTCCATCTCTCCCTCCTCTGTGAGCCTCTCCTTTACCCAGGAAGAGCCCACCTTCAGCCAGCTCATCTCTGCAGGGGTCCTCCGTGTCCCCTTGCGTCCAGGACACCATCAAAAGACTGAGACTGCATCCCAGAGACAGCCCCAGAATGAGGGGCAAAGCAGGCCTGAACACGGCCAAAAAGGACGAAAGGCGCATGGTTGACAGACAGGAGCTAAACCTGAATATAGCAGCAACTAAGACACATTTTAGAAGATTTTAATCAATTTGCTAAAACAAAACATGCTGGTTCTCCTATAGTTGTTTTCTGTTAAATTAAATTAGGTTTGAACGTGTAAGGCGACTACCTAATAGATTTACACTAATTTACACCATTATAAATGATTTTTTTTTACTGTGTTCCTAACAAGCAAATGTTGCCCACTTTGAGGCAACATCCGCATGCAAATAGTTTAACATCGCCCTAACCGTTCCCTATTAATCTCAACTGGTTTGGTTAATTATTTACATGTTTATCCATCCGTTTAAAAACAGCCTTATGTTAATTAGCTGCGCTAATTCTAGCTAGGGTTAACGCTAGCAGACAGCGGCAAATTGCACCTTTGGAAGTTTACTTTACGGTAATCCGGTTAGAAAGATGAAAGAAGCGAATTAGAAGCAGTTTTGTCTGAAATTACAGCGTTAAAGAGGAAAAAATATGAAGGAGGAAGCTAGCGAGCTAGCATCGCGAGCAGTTAGTGAAGACACGTCGATCCACATCCACGATCCCCGACAGGAAGCTTTTACGACTCTCGATTTAATGATACGACAAAAATACTGATGCAGGCAAAAATCTCCTCGTCCGTTGCATTGTCAGGTTCTTGACTTCCTGAAATAAAAGTGTGACACACACTGTTAGTATGGAAACGGCGTCATTCACTTCGCTTTCAGCCTCACGTTAACTGACTGCAGAGCAGCTGCTGCAGCATCACCCCTCAAAGAAGGGCTGTCCACAGAGGACTTTATTAAACACACACAATGGCGTCACTAACGGTAGGCTGTAGTAGGAGCTCTGTCACTGACACCTGCTGGGTCCCCTACGTTAATGTGGACTGACGTCTATTTGCACAAGTAACGGTGCGAAAAAAAATCTTTTTAACCCACCTGATATTTACGGAAGAGGATTAGGGCCACTGGAAAAAAAAAGTTAACTGTTTTTTAAATTATATTTCAGTTTAACATGTGAAAAAAGTTAGAATTCTGACTTTTTTCTCAGAATTCTGATTTTTTTTCTCAGAATTCTGACTTTTTTCTCAAAATTCTGACTTTAATCTCAGAATTCTGACTTTTTTCTTAGAATTCTGACTTTAATCTCAGAATTCTGACTTTAATCACAGAATTATGACTTTTTTTCTCAAAATTCTGACTTTAATCTCAGAATTCTGACTTTAATCACAGAATTCCGACTTTAATCTCAGATTTCTGACTTTAATCTAAGGACTCTGACTTTAATCACAGAATTCTGACTTTAATCTCAGAATTCTGACTTTTTTTCTCAGAATTCTGAAGTTTTTTCTCAAAATTCTGATTTTAATCTCAAAATTCTGACTTTAATCACAGAATTCTGACTTTAATCTCAGATTTCTGACTTTATTCTAAGGATTCTGACTTTAATCTCAGAATTCTGACTTTGATCTCAGGATTCTGACTTTAATCTCAGAAATGTGACTTTAATCTCAGATTTCTGACTTTAATCTAAGGATTCTGACTTTAATCTCAGGATTCTGACTTTAATCTCAGAATTCTGACTTTAATCTCAGAATTATGACTTTTTTCTTAGAATTCTGACTTTAATCTCAGAATTCTAACTTTAATCACAAAATTCTGACTTTAATCTCAGAATTCTGCCTTTTTTCTCAGAATTCTGATTTTTTTTCTCAAAATTCTGATTTTAATCTCAGAATTCTGACTTTGATCACAGAATTCTGACTTTAATCTCAGATTTCTGACTTTAATCTAAGGATTCTGACTTTAATCACAGAATTCTGACTTTAATCTCAGAATTCTGACTTTAATCTCAGGATTCTGACTTTAATCTCAGAATTCTGACTTTTTTCCCATATTAAACTAAAATAAAATGTAAAAATTAATTAACTTTTTTAATTTTTTCAGTGGCCCTAATCCTCTTCCGTAGATATTAGAGGGACTAACCGGACCTTATTTACACCCCAACACCTACCAGATTTCACCATAATGGTGAACCGTTGAAACACGAAACCAATAACAAAGCAGACAGTGGTACTTTTAATTACTATGTTAATAACTGTGTATAGTTCATTAGACGGTTCGTAAAAAATAAACTTTCAAACCGCAATTAAGATCTTAAAAGAACGATGTATTTGAGTGTTTTATTCTTTACGCTACAACTTGGAATTATGGGTAATCCAGAGCATAGATTAAAACCATTACCGTTACGTACAATGTGTTAGCGGCGATGGTTACCAAAAAGAGGTACTTAAGCGGATTCCAGAAAAGAAAAAGAAGAGAAGACCTGCTGAAAGAATGGGGTGTTGTACTTCATATGGGGCCTCATAATGTTCCTCATAATGTTCCTCACGGGCCTATTGTTGTGTCCTTACGCCATTGAACACAGGCCATCTAATAAAATAAAATAATTTCAATACCAGATAAATACTACGAGGCACTATATATCCATGTCAGTACAATGGTAGTACTATAAGTCAGGCACGTTTAACCTTTGAATTAAGAAAAGGTAAACAGAGGCGTAGCCAAAAAATTTTAATAGGGGTGGCCAGTCAAAAACCAATGTAAACTGAGGGGTGGCTGAAAGCGGATAGGCGCCAGAACCTAACGGTCCATCTACGCTGTTCCAACAGGAACAAGCACAACAAATATGGATATTTACTAAATAAAGACAAACTATATATTTCTACTATTTTCCTTTTGATTACAGATAGATGCATATATTTAAACATCCATGCTGTCTAAATAAAAGGTATAGTTGACAAAATGTCTGGGGCAAACATCTTTTCCATTTTATTTATCTATAATTTCACTGAAAACTCCTTGATGACTTGCAGAGACACATAATTTTCTCTGTACCCCATATAACACAAAGTTAGGGTCTTAAAAGCGCATGAATTCTGTACATATCAACTATAATGTTAGTATTTAGATGTGCATAATTAACCACAGTGTTTTAGTGGTCAAGTAACTATTAATATATGAAAAATGAAAATGTTTAATAAGTTTAAACATTCCTCTTGATAGTATTACTGCTGCCACCGTCTGTATTAGAGGGAAATAAATGGTAGGCGTGGCCAATAATTGGCTAAGTGTGGCCATGGCCACCACTGGCCCTCCATCTAGCTCCGCCCCTGAAAGTAAGGTAATTCGTCATTCATTTAAATAAAAAAAGAGTATTTGAATCCGAGTGATCTTTGTCTTCTTAAAAAAATATATATATCCCAACTATAAATACTAAGAGTTTGAATATGATTTTACAATTTTACATTTGTGAATGTTTTACAACCATTGTGTCGGTCGTTACTGAGCCTGTCCAACCTGCCAGCTCCTACTGGAAAAGGAACGACCTTGGAGTCAGAAATTCTGATTTGGAAATTCTGTAATCTTTGTTTTATTTGACTTTAAAGTTGAAAAATTATAATGTAAAGCTACTAGAATCACCACAGTGCATCACATAAGTCACCAAGAAGCCCAGGGTTTAGAATACAGTTTTTTACAATTACCATGAAAGATTTTTCAATACTTTTAACAATTTTCCAAAACTCTTAACACAGTTAGCCCTACATCTGCATGTGTAAGCTATACTATTAACACATTTCTTCTTGCTTTAACACATAATGCATACTATTAACTACAGAAACTGCAATCTTTTAGATGTTAGGTGTGCCCTTATACAATAGACAGTAATTGTACAAGGACACACCTCTGTTTTGCACATGCATTTTGTTTTGTTTGCTGCAGAAAGTAGCTTTATAGAATTTACATTTTATTAAACAAAAGACAGAGACAGAATTGCTGCAGTATACGTAAGTACTATATTTGAAAAAGGAAATTACTGCAAGATATACTATTAGAAATACTCTGGAAAACCGGAAAAATACAAATAAAAAAATAATAAAATTCAATTTACTCGGTCTTCTGCATTTGGCCACATGTTCTCATCCACATCAAACCTTATCTTTTCTGCAAAGGCATCGTAAGAAGAATCTTTTTGCATGCCTTATCCACCCCTGGCAGTGTTCAGCTGTGATGTCCTGGCATGCAGCATCCATTGCATCTAGGAGAGACATTTGGTCATGTGGAAGATGGTCAAATGCCTTCCATCTCCAGGCTGAGAAAAACTCCTCAATGGGGTTGAGAAAAGGAGAGTAAGGAGCAAGGAAATGGGATATCATCGTTGGATGGGCATCAGACCAGGCTGTAATTGTACGGGAATGGTTGAAATGCCACATTGTCCCATGTGATCACATATATTGGCAAATGGTCTCCCAACTGCCCCCTTTCTACCACTGGCACCAGTCTTTCATGCAGGTCTTCTAAAAAAAATAAGAAGGCGGTCGGTGTTTTAGGGGCCAATCTCACATTTATGCAGGAGTACACCATTGTTTGAGATTGCATGGGGATGTTGGCTCCTCTCTGGCCAAGCACAGCAACCGTGGCCCTTTTGCCAATTATGTTTCTCCCACGGCGACGCCTTTTTGCCAGGTTGAAGCCAGCCTCGTCAACATAGATAAATTCATGGGGGAATTGACTGGCCTCCAACTCCATGACTCTCTGAAAGTAATTAGACACAGTGTATGTAACTGCCGTGCTGTACTGAAAATCTACTGTATGTCCTAATGTACTCTAAGTTTATAGAATAGTTTACTGCAAAACAAACTGTGTATAGTGATGACTGTATTGCATAAACTTACCTGGACATATTGGTGACGGAATTCTTTGGTGCGTTCACTGTTCCTTTCGAAAGGAACTTTGTATAGTTGTTTCATTCGGAATCTGTGTTTAGCTAGAGTCCGAGAGATGGATGTTATGCTGATTGCTGCAATGTTCCCAAAGACAAGGTTGTCCTCTACAACTCTGGACTAAATGTCTTTCAGTTTTATTTCACTGTCAGCAGTCACCATGTTGACATTAGCAAGTTCTTGTTCTTCATTCAGGACCTTTCCCCTGCTCCCTGAGGGAGGTAGACGTTGAATCCTTAGAGAGACAAAATGCAGTTCCATATCAGACACTGGAGGCATAAAGTCACTCTATACTGTAAATGGTAATTTTACAGTATTTACACTTTGGTGTAGGAGAAGCAATATCCTACCTGTTGGTTTCTCTGAAAATACGGACAATAGATGCCACTGTGTCCCGGCTGATATTTGGCTGTACTCGTTCACCAGCCTCTCTTTATGATAGACCGTGGTTTATGACATGGTCAATGATCGTGGCTCTTGTTGATCAGTTACCTTAGTTCTGGTCCTTCTTTGAGCGCCACCACGCATTCCTATTCTTCCCCCTCTACCTTGCCCCACTCTTCTCCCTTGTCCTGGTACTTGTCTTCCTCGCCCTCGTGCAGGCATTTCTTTCTTTCTTTCTTTCTTTCTTTCTTTCTTTCTTTCTTTCTTTCTTTCTTTCTTTCTTTCTTTCTTTCTTTCTTTCTTTCTTTTCTCCCTCTCCTTCCCTCTCCCTCCTTCTCTCCCTCTGATTGATGCATGATGAATGGATGAGAGGGAGAGAGGGAGGGAGGGAGAGGGAGGGAAGGAGAGCGAGAGGGAGAAGGAGGGAGGTAGAGAGGGAGAGAGAGATGACGGTTATTTCAATAATCGATTAATCACAATTAATCCGTTTATTCCAATTAATTGTTTCAGCCCCTGCTCATTTGCATAATTAGGCAGAAATACATACAGAAATGTAAATACGACAGGCAGAAATAAATAGCATGAAAGAAATAAATATGGTAAAAAAAATACAAAGCAAGAATAAACCAGACAAAAATATCATGACATGAACAAAATAAATACTTAAGTAGATACTTCTAGATACTTGTGAGAAACTCTCAGAGAATATTTTAAAGTGAATAAATTTATTCTGTTATTTTGCAACTAGATTAGCTTTGGAAATGATCCATCCACATAATTAAAGCTAAAATAACACATAAACTGTAGTATGTTTAAAAAAGCATGGCAAAACATTCACAAATATTAATAATTATTTTTTAGATTCAATCTATTTTCCAACCCAAACGTTGCATTTATTTAGGGTGTGTTATTATTATGTGTTGTTTCAGTGTTACCATTGCTACGTGGACGTTCATTCAGTTGTTTAATTTTGTAGAAACAAATTCAATCACAGACATGACACAAAGTTCAAGTAATTTCAAATGGCAACGGTCTGGCTTTAAGAAACACTAAAAGACTAAAACATTTAGTAGTCAGTAACGGTAATTTATGGAATCACCCAATTCAGAGGAAATGACTAGTTTTGTCCTGCCTGGGATCTGCTTTTTTCTACAAATTGAAACAATATATATATATATACATACATATATAACACAATTTAGAGAAGCTAATTAACCTAACTTCTTTTTTGGACTTTGGGAAAGAGCCGGAGCACCCGGAGAGAACCCACGAATGATAAGAATATAAAGAATAGATATAAATATAGATCTATACATATCAATATCTATACATATCTATATATCTATAATTATATATATATATATATATATGAATATATATATATATATATACATCTCTACATATATATATGTATAGATGTATATATATATATATATATATATACATATATATATGTATACATGTATACATACATATATACATGTAAACATATATATATATATATATATATATATATATATAATTATAGATATATATAATTATAGATATATAGATATGTATAGATATTGATATGTATAGATCTATATTTGTCGATAGTTGATAGTTAAAGGAAAATAGTTGATAGTAAATTTTAAAGAGAGTTTGACAGTACAGTCGGAGCATTAGAAAAGTGTCAGAGAATCAAACAGTATATGTCAGAGAGAGAAATAGCATGTGTTCATAGTATTAATGTAGCATGTTTTGGTTAGGTATAAGTCCCCTATACAAGCAATATTTCAGTAAAAGAAGCAACGACAAAGCTGCTTTCAATAGAATAACTGTAGTGATAACACGCTGTAAACGATGGGGAATTCTAACGATATTCCAAAGTCTTTCAAAGACTGAAAGCAAAAATTCTCTGATTCTTGCTTTAGCTGTGGTGAAGAAATCTATGATTCTGCTGCTAGTTTGCCTAAAAACAGCCATAACTTTTCTTCTGACTTGGTCTAAAATTGATAATATTTTCCTCACAGTTGATTCTGGTTCAGCTCTACGCAGTGTTGGGCACGTTACTTTGAAAAAGTAATTAGTTATAGTTACTAGTTACTTCTCCCAAAAAGTAACTGTGTTACTAACTGAGTTACTCCACAATAAAAGTAACTAGTTACTAGTAAAAGTAACAATTGCATTACCTTTGCGTTTCTCGCCCCCGTAACCCTCACCACCCAGCCCCCACCTTCTCGCCTTGTGTTTCCAAAGCCAGCTGAATAGAGCGGACGACAAAGACAAGAACCTGCAGAGAGTTTTGCATTTATTGCAACTCAACGTAAATGACATCAGGGGGGAACGCCATGTGAAGTTTTTTAACAGGGCATTCAGATCTGGTGAAATTAATAACTGGGGATGTCTAAAAAGAAAAAACTTGCTTAGTTGAGCCAGTGGAGGTTTGATGATCCCCATAGCTCATGTTCTCTGTCTCATACATATACATATATATATATATATATATATATATATATATATATATATATATATATATATATATATATATATATATATATATATATATATATATATATATATATATATATATATATATATATATATATATATTATACAGGTTTGTTTTTGATCCATCGCCATGCATTCTGTCATGTAAAAACCTTTTATATTGTACTAATAAAATGACAATAAAGGGGACACTTGTCTTCCAGAAAATGTGTCGGTCTGACTTGTTTTCTGTATGTTTCCTGCATATCACTAACCTTTTCCCAAGCTCATAATGCTTTCTGCAGCCACGGAACAACTGCTGTTAATATTAAATGTAACATCTAAGTAACGTAGTACCTGTTTTCTGGATACACCCCCAATGGAAGGTGCTGCACCCATACCTTGTCTCCTACTCCACAATGAAAATGTAATTAGACTCTTGCACATTTGGATCTTGTTCTAGTACACATAAGTAAAGGTATTGACTAGTGGTCAAAGGTA
Source organism: Cyprinodon diabolis (assembly GCA_030533445.1). NCBI lineage: Eukaryota > Metazoa > Chordata > Actinopteri > Cyprinodontiformes > Cyprinodontidae > Cyprinodon > Cyprinodon diabolis. Next base: position 18,606,044 of record CM060082.1, on the reverse strand, counting down.
GTGGGAAATAGATAATAGTTCATAATAAATAAAAAGATGAAAGAATCCAGTATCCAGTTCTCTCTTGAAAAAGAGACACACCTTGCCTATATTGTTCCCCAAGCTTTGGTGCAAACACCTGTTTGCTGCTCTGCCAGTAGCCTACTCGTTATATGGCGCCATCTGCTGACTGAAAGTATTGTAGACTGAAAGAACATTTATGTGACGTGGTTAATATATATGATATATATATATATATATATATATATATATATATATATATATATATATATATATATATATATATATATATATATATATGTGTATGAGACAGAGAACATGAGCTATGGGGATCATCAAACCTCCACTGGCTCAACTAAGCAAGTTTTTTCTCATTGCACTAATAACACTTTTAATAAGAAATTTTCCTGTTAATTTAATTTTAACAGCAGTTGCTCCATGGGTGTAGGAAGCATTATGGGAAAAGGTTAGTGATATGCAGGAAAATATTCAGAAAACAAGTCAGACCGACACATTTTCTGGAAGACAAGTGTCCCCTTTATTGTCATTTTATTAGTACAATATAAAAGGTTTTTACATGACAGAATGCATGGTGATGGATCAGAAACAGTGAAGTAGGCTACATTTATGATGATATTCTCAGAAAAAAAAAAAAATAATAAATGGGCTTGGTTGGAGACAAGACAGAATATAAAGGGAAAAGTCGGACTCGAACCTGCCACGAAGCAAAAAGTTCGCCTTGAAGGCGGTCACTTAAGCCACCACGCCAAGTCTCGGTGATGATAATTGGTGAAACATTCCTAGAAATACCTGTAAATACAAAACATTAGTTGGCGATGCATGTTGATGCAAAACGTTTTTACGTGAAAATAGGCATGGAATGGATTCAAAATAACAGCAAAGTGTATGTAGTGGATTTATTCCTAAAATTAAGGCTTTGTGAAACGGCAATGCAGTGAATTCTGGCAATGCTGCAACATTGAGCTCTGTGCAGTTTTCCACAAAGCAGATCTGTGATGAACTTTCTTGGTCTGGCTGCCTTGATCAGAGATTGGATGCAACCAGTTCAAATGCATTGGCTGTGGGAAAAGAAGGAAGGACATCATTATCATATTAGGAAAACGCGCGTTAAATACGCGCGTTCTGACCGACACAACGCGCGTATTTAACGCGCGTTCTGACCGACACAACGCGCGTATTTAACGCGCGTCTTGCGGTACTATCATGACGCGCGTAAAAGGCGGCGCTTGTTGGTAAAAGACGGCGTAAAAAGCGGCGTAATCTCGGGAGAACGCGCGTTTTTTGCGGGTTAACTTCAATCTTAACGCGACAATTCAATGCGAAATATGACCTTCTTGGCTTGCCATAAAATACGGGTTCGAACCGCGCGTTATTGTACGGACGATTATTGGCCCATTCGGCTTGCCATTAAGAGAAGGAGGCAAGCGAGAGGAGAAAATATCTGTGCAAGAAGCATTAAATCTGAGAGAAGAAACAAAGATTTGAGAGAAAAGAGAAAATATTTGAGAGAGAGCGCATGTTTTGAGTGTGAGCATTATAAGTTTTGAGTGCAAGAAGATGAAATTCTTTTCTCAAATGGAAATTATGTGCTCTTGCATTATGGAAGGATAATTCTCCCATAGATATGTACCTAATTTTGGGATCCTGAGGCTTGCCCACCAGAGGGCGCCGAGGATCCCTTCCTGGGGATCTTCTGTTTCTGTTGGGATCTGGGGTGCTGTCTACTTTCCTCCACCAGAGGGCGTACTGGATCTCCTGAACCTGGAGCAGTAAACGAAGTTTGGAAGAGTACAGCTCAGATGAAGTAAACAGATCAGTCAGGAAGAAAATAACAAACGAAGAATTTAAGGTAATTCTTAAATTCAGGAACGAAGATATAAATGTTAACCTAAGCCCGATTCAAGTTTCTAGGGAAATAAAAAAGAAACTAGGGGAGGTGGAATTTGTTAAAACATTACGAGATGGAAACATGTTGATAAAATGCAAATCTGAAGAACAAAAGAATAAATGCATGCAGGTTGACAACATTTGCAAAAAAAGTTGTTAGTGAGAAACTAATTTTTGGAACTAATTTTTTTTCACTGGTATTCCGCTGGAGGAGGATTTAGAAAGACTCAAAAAGAATATACAAGGGGGAGAAGTTCGGAGATTGAAAAGATTGCAAAAGCATGTAAATGGAGAAAAAAATAGAGAGCCTAACGATTCTTTTGGAGTTTCAAGGAGAAGTCCTTCCTGATAAGATTAAAATTGGATTCATGAGTTTTTCTGTAAGACCATATGTCCCTCCCCCTTTGCGCTGTTTTAAATGCCAAAGGTATGGTCATATCGCAGCAGTATGTAAAGGGAAACAAAGATGTGCCAGATGTGGAGGAGATCATCGATATGATGAATGTGGAGTGGATGTACAAATGAAATGCTGTAACTGTGGGGGTCAGCATAATGTAGCATATGGAGGTTGTGAGGCAAGGAAAAGGGCAGCAGAAATTCAACAGCTGAGAACAATTAAAAACATCACTTATGCAGAGGCAGCAAAAAGTGTTCAAGAGAAAAGAACGGTTCAGAAAAGTCAACAAGTAATGTCTAGCACAAGTGCTGATCCCAGCCAAACTTCAAAATCTGGAATGGAGATCACAATGGATAAATTAATATTATTCATGACATATGTAATCAACTGCACTGATCAAGTAAAACAGAAAAAATTAAAATTATAGTGAAAGGTGCAGAAAAATTTTTGGCCGTGAAGGATTTATCTTGGGAACTAATAAATAAAAGGCTTGAAATGGATGGAAAACAAGGCGGAGGAAAAATTCAATGATTATCTTACAATGGAATGCAAGAAGTCTAATAGCAAATGGTCAAGAATTGAAAGGATATGTAAACTGTTTGGAAATTAAACCAGATATTATTTGTGTTCAGGAAACATGGCTTAGACCAGAACTAGATTTTGTGATTTCGGGATATGATAGCATTAGAAGCGATAGGGAGAAAGAAAGTGGAGGAGGTTGTATAATATTTGTTAAGCAAGGGATTCAGTATAGGTTTGTAGATAAAGGATCATCTTTAGAATGGGTATCTGTGGAAATTTGGATTAACAAAGAAAATATTAGGATAATAAACTTTTATAATCCCTGTAAAAAACTTAGTTTGGATGAAATAGAGGAAATGTTTAAAAATCTAGGAAAAAGTCTAATCTGTTGTGGAGATTTTAATGCTTTTAGCACTGTATGGGGTCATAAAAATGATGAAAACGGAGAAGTGGTAGAACAAATAATGGATAAGAAACAATTGGTCTGTATTAATAATGGAGAAGGGACAAGAATTGATATTAGAAATGGAAATGAATCAGTGCTAGATCTAACTCTAGTATCAGCGAATTTTGCTGGGATTAGTAATTGGAAAGTTTTAAAAGAATCAACATTAGGGAGTGATCATTATCCTATTATTGAAATCGGTTTAGAAATAGAGAAAGTTGTTAATAGAAATATAGAAAAATTTAATTTTAAAAATGTTGATTGGGTAAAATATAAAATAAGTGATGAAAAAATGCTAAAGGTTAATTTAATTTTGGATATAGATAGTGTAAATTCTATCTGCGAAGCCATTTTAGGAGCGGCCCGAGGAACGATTCAAAAGAAAAAAGGAAATTATAAGAGAAAAACAGTACCATGGTGGACAAAGGAATGTGATTTGGCAATTAAATATAGAAATAAAGCTGATTGTTAATTTGTTGGCATATAAAAAGTCACAAGCTTTGGTTAAAAGAACAGTAAAAAGTGCTAAAAAGGTTTATTGGGGAAATTTCTGTAATTCAATAGGAAGGGAAACAAATATTTCAAAAATCTGGGGAATGATTAAAAGAATGGAATTAGAAGGGAATATAGTTATCCAGTTCTTAAGAATGGAGATGAAATGGCTCTAAATGAGGAGATGGCAAATATGCTGGGTAGGAAATTTGTTGAAATACATAGTAGCAATAACTTAAATATAGAAGAAATAAGGAAAAGAGCTTCTATTATTAAAGAAAATAGTAATTAGAAGTAGATACAGAATATAATGATCTATTGAATAATTCCTTTTCATTATTTGAATTGAACAACTCTTTAAGGAAAACAAAAAATTCTTCTCCAGGAAAAGATTAAAAAAACTTAGTAATTCATCTAAAAAGATATTAGATTTCTTTAATAAGATATGGGAAGAGGGTTATTTACCTGTGGCATGGAAGGAAGCAATTATAGTTCCAATTTTAAAGCCAGGGAAAGAGAAGTCAAATCCTACAAGTTATAGGCCCATTGCTTTGACATCACATATATGCAAAATAATGGAAAGAATGGTAAATGAAAGGCTGAGTTATTTTGTGGAGAAGGGGTTTTTGTCAAAATTTCAGAGTGTCATGATGGGTTTCAGAAAAGCCCAGTATGCAGAACACCACGGAAACAGATGAAAAGTTTAACAAGTTTTATTGAGCACAAGCACATGGAATAAACACAGGAACTGGTTCAGGCCTGGGGGCAGGTTCACTGGAGTCTGTGAGGATGACAGTTCAGTTAGCTTGGGAGCAGATGAGTCCGAGAGTTTCAGATTTATACCTTGAGGTGTCTGGGTTTGGCTTTGAGAGAGGAACTGTTGGGTCCAGAGACTGTTTAGTTCAGCAGAGTCCAATAACCGCTTCAGCGTCTTACTTCTAGCGTGAGGGCAGACCTTGGCTTTGGGTTTCCAGCTCTTAGTCCAGAGCTGCATGAGAATCCAGAGAAGGGTCTTCAGGTTTGGCTCAGAGGGCTGGCTCGGCAGGTTAAGCTCATCCAGAGCTTACAAGGAAAAACTGGATTCCTGAAAGCAGAGACAAAGAGGGATTAGAATCCAATCAGCAGCAACAAAGGTTCTCAGAAGAAGCTAGGCTCAGGTGCTAACCAAACTGGATAAACACTGCAGCGTTGAGGCAAGGTCTTAAGGCAGGTTATATACTGTGGATCCTCTGATGATGAGATGCGCCTCAGGTGTGTCGAAGGCTCAGCTCAGGAGGATCCACGGCGGACTCTGCTGGAGAAAGGTGGAACTTCTCCAGATCCCAACACAGAGTGGATTCAGAAAAGGTAGAAGTACTATGGACCCTGTCTTGTGTCTAGAACATGAAATCAGAAAAGGGCAAGTTAATAAGGAGAGTGTGGTGGCTGTCTTCTTCGACATAGAGAAAGCCTATGATATGATGTGGAAAGAAGGGTTTTTAATTAAATTAAGAAAAATGGGAGTCAGAGGATCAATGTTTAATTGGATAAAAGATTTCTTACATAACAGATCTATACAAGTAAGAATGGGTCAACAATTGTCAGAAAAATATTTTGTTGAAAACGGAACACCTCAAGGAAGTATTGTGAGTCCTTTGTTTTTCTCTATTATGATTAATGATATGTTTGATAAGTTAGAGAGTGGGATGGGTTGTTCATTATTTGCTGATGATGGAGCAATCTGGAAGAGAGGTAAGAACTTGAAATTCATAGTTAAGAAATTACAAGAAGCATTTTATAGTATCGAAGAGTGGTCATATAATTGGGGTTTCAAAATTTAAATAGATAAGACAAAGACTTTATTTTTCACTAGGAAGAAAGTATCTAGTGATTTAAAATTATATTTGTATAAACATGATTTAGAAAGAGTAAAGGAGTTTAAGTTTTTGGGTTTGTGGATGGATGAAAAACTGACCTGGAGTAGTCATATTCAAAAAGTAGTGGATAAGTGTAAGGGAGTTTTAAATGTTATGAGGTGTTTGGTGGGGAGAGAGTGGGGCGCTGAGAGGAAAGCGTTAAAATCAATTTATACGGGTTTAATAAGATCTGTATTAGATTATGGTAGCCTGGCATTTGGATCAGCATCAGAAACACTTCTTAAAAAATTAGATATTATTCAGTTTCAGGCCTTGAGGTTGTGTACAGGAGCCATCAGAACAACTCCAATCTCAGCTTTGTTAGTCGAAATGGGGGAAATACCACTTTACCTTAGAAGATTACAGTTAAGATTATCTTACTGGAGTTATTTAAAGGGTCATTATGAAAACCATCCATGTCAAGAAATTTTAAAACCTAGTTGGGAAAAAGGGAAAAAAACTTTAAAATCCTTTGGTTGGGAGATAGAAAGTGATATTAAAAATGTTCAGTTATCATCCATAAAAATGAATGATACTGTTCCTCTGTCACTGGTTCATTCATCTCTATTGAATGAAATCATTGTAGACTTATCATTGTTGAAGAAGAGGGAAAAAGGAAATTTTTCAGAATCTTGCTCAGTCCAATCATATATAGAAAATAAATATTTTGGTTATGTTCAAGTGTATACAGATGCATCTAAAAGCCTAAGTAGCAACAATGGGGTGTCATTTATCGTCCCAGAATTTAATATTAAAAAATGTAAGAGGATTTCTGATGACGTATCAGTGTTTACAGGGGAAATGATGGAAATTATTTTGGCTTTAAGTTGGATTGAAGAGGTTCGTCAGTCAAATAGTAGACCAGACCTTCTATTGGAGATTCAGTTAATACTTTTTAGAATTCAGGCCATGGGATTAATTGTTATTTTTACATGGGTTCCATCTCATATAGGAGTAATAGGAAATGAATTGGCCGACAGATATGCAAAACAAGCTTCAAAAAACAGCTACATTGAGATACTGATTCCATTTAGTAAAGAGGAGATAAAATCTATTATAAAACAAAAGGTTAAGGAAAGATGGCAGAAGCAGTGGGAGGAGGAAAGAACTGGTAGATGGCTTTATAGCATTCAAAGGATAGTTGGGGTAATGAGGGGAACAGGAAGAAGTAGAAAAGAAGAAAATATCATATCCAGATTATGTTTTGGTCATACAGGCTTAAACAGTACATTATTTATAATGGGAAGACATCCATCAGGAAATTGTGAATTTTGTTTTGAAGAAGAGACAGTAGAACATGTTTTGTTGTTATGTCCAAAGTACTCTGAGGAGAGAAAGAAATTAGAATATCGACTTCTAAAGAATAAGTTACAGTTAAAAATATCAGATATGTTGGGATATTGCTCTTCTTCTGAATATTTACGTTATTTAATAAGCTTTCTTAAGAAAACTAAACTGATAGAAAGGATTTAGTTTTTTTTTTGTTTTTTTTTTTAAGTTGCGTCCTGATCCACACTCCTTACCAGTAGGTGGCGGTAATGCACACCAATAAGTTGCTTGTCAACCGCCATTAAAACAAGAAACAACAACAACAACAACACTCCCATGCCAGAGTGTTTGTTAATCTCTGAAGGAACCTGACTGAACCCAGGGACTCTGGAGGAGTCTCCATTGCTGAACTCTGCCTGCCGCATCTCAGGAGCTTTGGAGGACCTCTTCATATGAAGCCTGCCAACCTGCTCTAGGCTGAACCCTGGAAACTCTGGAAGAGTCTCCTGTGCTCAAGTCTGCCTGCCGCATCTCAGGAGCTCTGGAGGAGCTCATCTTCTGCCTACCGCATCTCAGGAGCTCTGGAGGAGCTCATCTTCAGAACCCTGCCTTCCTGCTTCTGGCAGCCAACCAGAGGATCGACGTTCTGAATCTGCCTGCCTGTTCTCTAGGTGAGAACTTAGAACAACCCAAGGACTGAGTCTCAGCTAGCCTGAAGCCTAGCTTACTGCTGCCTAGCCATCTGCTCTTCCCTCAGTCTCTGGACTCTTCTGGTTACCTCTCTCCTACGTTCAGCCTGAACCACAAATCAGTTTATCCTGTGTGTCCAGCCCGGACTCATTCCAGCATCAGTACTATAACCTGGATTGTGTTTTCTTTCTAATAAACTGTTGAACTTTTTCCAATTCTCAGAGTGTGTTTCTGCATGTGGGCTAGTAACTGGTAACCCATCATGACACCTAAAGCTTTTAAGGTTGCTGTAATTAAACCTCTGCTTAAGAAACCGTCTCTTGACCCAGATGACTTGGTCAATTATAGACCTATATCCAATCTTCCTTTCTTATCCAAAATTCTTGAGAAAGTAGTTGCCAAACAAGTTTGCGATCACTTACACCATAATGAACTTTTTGAAGAGTTTCAGTCTGGCTTTAGAGCTCATCATAGCACTGAAACAGCTCTGGTGAAAGTCACTAATGATATTCTCATGGCCTCAGATAATGGACTTGTATCTGTGCTCGTCCTGTTGGATCTCAGTGCTGCATTTGATACAGTTGACCATAATATTCTTTTAGAAAGACTTGAATATTTTGTCGGAATTAAAGGAACAGCACTAGACTGGTTTAAATCTTATCTATCTGATCGAATTCAGTTTGTTTATGTTAATGATAGATCTTCAACACGCTCAAAGGTTACCTGTGGAGTACCACAGGGATCAGTGCTAGGACCAATTCTCTTTACTTTATACATGCTCCCAATTGGTAGTTATTAGACAGCATGGGATTAATTTTCACTGTTATGCTGATGATACCCAGCTATATCTGTCTATAAATCCAGATGAAGCTAACCCATTACATAAATTACAGACATGTCTTGAAGACATAAAAACCTGGATGACTCTTAACTTTCTGCTTCTGAATGCAGACAAAACAGAAGTTATAGTCTTTGGACCAGAGTCTTTGAAAAAGAAGCTGATTAGTCAGTCACTTCATTTGGATGGGATTAAACTGATTTCAGATAATAAAGTAAAAAATCTTGGTGTTATTTTTGATCAGGACCTGTCATTTAAATCCCAGATCAAAGAGGTTTCTAGAATTTCCTTCTTTCATGTGAGGAACATTGGAAAAATGAGAAATCTCCTGTCCAGGGGTGATGCTGAGAAACTAGTCCATGCATTTGTTACTTCAAGGCTGGACTATTATAATTCTTTACTATCAGGAAGTCCACAAACTGTAGTTAAAAGCCTTCAGCTGATCCAAAATGCTGCAGCCAGAGTTCTGATGAAAATTAAAAAGAGAGATCACATCTCTCCTATCCTGGCTTCTCTTCATTGGCTTCCTGTTAAATCAAGAATAGAATTTTAAATCCTCCTTCTCACATATAAAGCCTTAAATGGCCAAGCTCCATCTTATATCACAGATCTGTTTGTTCCTTATGTTCCTAACAGAGCACTTCTCTCTCAATCTGCAGGTTTACTAGTGGTTCCTAGAATTTCTAAAAGTAGAATGGGAGGCAGATCTTTTAGTTATCAGGCTCCTCTCCTGTGGAACCAACTACCAGTTTTAGTCCGTGAGGCAGACACCCTGTCTACTTTTAAGACTAGGCTTAAAACTTTCCTTTTTGATAAAGCTTATAGTTAGGGTGGCTCAGGTTATCCGGAGCTATCTCTATAGTTATGCTGCTATAGGCTTAGACTTCTGGAGGACATAGGGACCCCCATTTCATCATTCTGCTTCATTCTATCTCTATTCTCCTATTCTGCAGAATCTGTTAGTTCAATCTCTAACGTTCTGCTCTCTCTGCTTTTCCTCAGAGTAGCTTTGCCTCGTCTGTTCCTGTTTGGCTGTGACGCCATCCTGTAAAGAAACATAAGCTGTGCTGCTTCCATCAACACCCTTGTTTATAGATGCTGGAGATCGGCCTGTTTTCCAGTGTGGTCCTGTTTCTGTGACCGTGGCTGGGTGGATGTGCTCTCTTCGTCCTCTGGCATGGGAGCTGCCTTGGAGCTCGTCTGTCTGGCTGTGTGTTTCCTGGACGGGGCCGCCTTTTACAGCTACTTTTTGTATTTCTGCTTCTGTCTCCTTGAACCCCAGTCGGCCTCCGCAGATGGTCGCTCACACTGAGCCTGGTTCTGCTGGAGGTTTCTTCCTGTAAAAAAGGGAGTTTTTCCTCTCCACTGTCGCTACAAGCATGCTTAGTGTGAGGGATTGTATTTGAGTCAATGAGTCAATGCAATCAACTGGTTTCCTTAGATAGAAAACGTATCAATTTGACTGTATGATCTGGTTGAACTGTAAAGTGCCTTGAGATGACATGTGTTGTGAATTTGGCGCTATATAAATAAACTGAATTGACACTGAAATATGATCTCTCTTTTTAATTTTCATCAGAACTCTGGCTGCAGCATTTTGGATCAGCTGAAGACTTTTAACTACAGTTTGTGGACTTCCTGATAGTAAAGAATTACAATAATCCAGCCCTGAAGTAAAAAATGCATGAACTAGTTTCTCAGCATCACCCCCAGACAGCAGTGTTGTGCCTGAACGCGTTCATTAAACGAAGGTTCATGAACTCGTTCATATTTTGGGCGAACGTGAACTGAACGTACTGTATTACTGCCTGATGAACGTTATTGTGAACTTGTTCATTCTGGTGTCTGTGAACGGCACGCTCTCTCAGTTCAACTCCGTTCAATAGGTTGCCAAATTTCTATAGAGCCCTCCAGGCGAAACCCCGGCTAAATCACACCGTAAACAGGCCTTAATATGTAGCGGGAGAAACACCCAATCTGGCAACACCAGCTACCAGCGTCGTAGCCTACAGCCGCGTGCGTCATCAAAAAAAAAAATGCAGCGTGGAATCCACAGCAGCATGGAGGCGACCGTGGAGGCAACAAAGCAGCAGTATGATCACTTAAAACAGTTTTATGACCAGGTGGTCGGTGAGGATGATGGCAACAATCTTACATTTCTCTGCAAACTTTGCCCGCCGGCATTCAGTAAAAAAATCCGCACTTCAGTAACCTTAAATTCCTACCTCAGCCTGGTCCCTCAGTTTGTGTTAGTAAAATGTTCTTGAGGGTTTTACTATTCGTGTAACTTGTTTGTTAAACCTGCCTGGTATAATTTTCCAGGATTCCAGGATTTCATTTTAGTATGTACTGAAATTGAATTTCAAATGGAAAAAATTATTAAAATTAAAAAAACATTTGCACCTTAAAGACTACTTTTCTGTTTTTCTTTTAATAATTCCTCATAAAAAAGACCATTCAAGCAGCACATTTTTCCTGATGTTTTTGAGAATATACTGTAGGGGTGAAAGCTGCAGCTGCTACTAGTGTGAAGTGAATGGACAGCAACAAAGCGTTAAAGCAACAATGGGGAAATGCTGCCCCATCAATGCTAATGTAAATCCTGGTTGGATAAGAATTCAAAACTGGATATAAAGATGAAATCTGATGCACAGTTTCAGTGTTACAACTTATAAAATAATTGCTGTCTGTGGTTCTACAGTAGGCTATGGTGTAATTGAGCAATATATAAAAAAATTCAAAATTTTGAATTATGGACTATGAAGTCAACTAGTTCATTTTAAAATGTGTGAACTGAACTTTGACCTAGTTCACGTAGAAAGAGATTTTTCCCAACACTGCTGGACAGGATATTTCTAATTTTTGCAATATTCTGCTGATGAAAGAAGGATTTTCCAGAAAACGTTTTTATATGGGATTTAAATGACAGGTCCTGAGCAAAAGTAACACCAAGATTTTTTACTTAATTATCTGAAATCAGTTTAATCCCATCAAAATGAAGTGACTGACTAATCAGTTTATTGTTCAAAGACTAACTTCTGTTTTGTCTGCATTCAGAAGGAGAAAGTTAAGAGTTATCCAGGTTTTTATTTCTTCAAGACATGCCTGTAATCTATGTAATGGGTTAGCTTCATCTGGATTTATAGAAAGATATAGCTGGGTATCATCAGCATAACAGTGAAAATTAATCCCATGCTCTCTAATAACGCTACCGATTGGAAGCATATTTATAGTAAAGAGAATTGGTCCCAGCACTGATCCCAGAGGTAACCTTTGAGCATGAGGAAGATTTGTCATTAATGTCAATAAACTGAAATTGATTCTAGTGCTGTTATTTTAAGTCCATTAAAATATTCAAGTCTTTCTAAAAGAATATTATGGTCAACTGTATCAAATGCAGCACTAAGATCCAACAGGACGAGTACAGATACAAGTCTATTATCTGAGGCCATGAGAATATCATTAGTGACTTTAATAAGAGCTGTTTCAGTGCTATGATGAGCTCTAACGCCATACTGAAACTCTTCAAAATGTTCATTTTGGTGGAAGTGATCACACACTTGTTTGGCAACTACTTTCTCAAGAATTTTAGATAAGAAAGGAAGATTCGATATAGGTCTATAATTGACCAAGTCATCTGGGACTAGAGACGGTTTCTTAAGCAGAGGTTTAATTACAGCAACCTTAAAAGCTTTAGGTACATATCCCTGTAACAGAGATAGATTAATCACATCTAAAATGAAGGAGGAGATCAAAGGGAATACCTCCTTAAATAACCTGGTTGGAACTGGATCTAACATACAAGTTGAAGGCTTAGATGAAGACAATAATTTTGAAAACTCTGAAATTTCAACTGGATCAAAGCAGTCTAAACCGGGTTCAGATTCCATGACTTTTTTCAACTTACAAAACTAAAAAGCTAATTGAAAGCTCTAAAAAAAAACGCTAATTCAAGCTCTATGGTTATTTTTAAATTATTATTATTTTTTTTTCACTTTGTGAGTGTTTTTCTTGAATTTCTTATAGAAGCGCTTTTGTTATTTTCCTAATATATTAGGGCAAATTGCCGTTTGTTGTTATTATATTGACCTTCATTTTTGCAATCAAAATATACTGATTTTTTTCAAATCTTACAAAAATAATAAAGTCTTGTCCTGTCCTCCAACTTTGATTTTCAAAGTGTTTCATATAAACCTATGAAGGGTTCAGCTCTTTGATCTGCGACAAAATTCACATATTTCTCTACAAAAAAGTAATTCAAACTGTTCCTAGAAATGTGTTTCCAAATATATATTATGGAGGTTGATTACTTTTCTTTTTTTTTTTTAACACCAACTGGTAATAGTTCCAGTATTCTAATAGTATTTCTAACTTAGAAAATGGCAATCTGTTTCTTTTAAACACCTCTGATCCCAAAAAAATTATTTTACAGCACAAGATAAAGTGGCCCCAGGCTAATTAGGTAAAATACTGTATGTTTCTGATCCCCTCTCCTTGCAAGTAAATTATACTCAATTCTCTGTGTCTTTCTTTGTGCAGGTTGCTGAATAAGGTGTTTGGTGTTTAAACCTAACACTGTATTATACATTTAGATTACTGTCCTAATCATGTTAACTAATGTATTTTACCTGGCAAGCTAGAATTTGGACAATGAACAAATAGCTGCAGCCAATTGAAAATCAATTAAGAAGACAAATTATATTTCTCCTATCTCAGCTTCTCTTCATTGGCTTCCTGTTTAATAAAGAATAGAAGTTAAAATCCTCAAGGGCTTTGAGATGGCACATGAGGATTTTTGTAATGAATAAAATCGAACTCAGCATTGGAGTGCATAAAAAAAGACCTCCAGAAGATGTCTGGCTCAGCGCAATAGGACCCAGTATTTGAGGTGGACAAACAGATTTCTCAAAACGGTTATTAGAAATTGAACTGCAGTTAACAGTGTGGGCGTCTAACGCAGGAACCTCTGCAGAAGGAGACAACAGGTTAGTGACCACGTCTATCTGGCAGAGGATGATATGTGTTTCTGTGATGGCAGCATGTGCAGCCCCACAATCTGATAATTATTTTTATTTAAATGTATCACTTTATATTTGTTTACCACATTGTTTTTTATTCTTTTTTTACTTATGATTTGGCATTGGTTAGCTATTTGGGTGCACACATTTGGTTGACTCATTTTACCACCTTTTGCTTGCATGGTTTAATTTAAACTAATACTTTTCTTTTGAGTTGCCAGTTCCTGTGAGGCTGCCATGTGGGCGTGGTTGGGCCAGTGAAGAAGGAGTCCCAACTGCAAACAATGTCAGTGGCACTGAGACCTAATTGGACTCTTCCACTTTAGAAGAGGTGTGGGACAGCTTAAGTTTTTCCATTTTGTTAGATTATTTTCTCTCAACTTGCTGATTTTGTATTGTATAAATTAGATGAGTCCTTTTTTTGTAGTTTTTTTTATGTAAATGTTTGTAATGTTCGCTTTTGTGTCAAAATGGCCTGATCAGCCAATAGGTTTGTTCCCCTTGTGTGTCAGTTTGTTTGATGAATTAATACTTCAGTTGCTTGCAACTCTAAACTGGCTTCACCTGTTTTCCATCTGCTTATAAGTTCTGTTCAGATCATCTACCAGTGCCAGATCGTCTCAAACCTACCGGTGAGAACCTTCCAGCCATTCTGTTTGCTAACCTGTCTGCCTGTCTATTGCCTGACCTGATCTGCTTTCTGTTACAGAATGTTTCTCTTTTTCTTTTGTGAAGTTTAATGGCGGTTGACAATTTGAAAGGGCATTACCGCCACCTACAGTGGGGCAAAAAAGTATTTAGTCAGCCACCAATAGTGCAAGTTCTCCCAATCTTGCTTGTTTGTTACTGACCAAATACTTATGTTCCACCATATTTTGCAAATAAATTCTTTAAAAATCAGACAATGTGATTTTCTGGATTTTTTTTTCTCATTTTGTCTCTCATAGTTGAGGTATATCTATGATGAAAATTACTGGCCTCTCTCATCTTTTTAAGTGGGAGAACTTGCACTATTGGTGACTGACTAAATACTTATTTGTCCCACTCTACCAGTATTGATTGTAGAACAAAATGACAGTTACATACATATACATTTATCTACTTTATATCCATAATATAATAACCCAATATCCCAGATCTCTATCTAATATAATTACTATTTAATATTAACAATATCTTAAATTGGTATGTTGCAGATGCTCTTGTTCCTTCCTCCATCTCCAACTGTGCAACAATGTTTTCCCAATTAACTTCTTTGAGTCCCAAACACTATTCAGCTCCTCTCGCAATGAATCTGATTTTCTCTGTCTTATGCTTTGCTTGGTCTTTGCAGTTACAGTTTTTTACAATAGCTATGACAGATTTTTCAATACTTTTAACAATTTTCCAAAACTATTAACACAGTTAGCTCTACATCTGCATGTGTAAGCTATACTATTAACACATTTCTTCTTGCTTTAACACATAATGCATACAATTAACGCAAATTAAAAATGCTTAAGCTCCTTTTACACACCAGCTCAAACAAGACCAAAACAGTAGAATTTTACAGCCTAATTTACCAATGCTATAACACTGTATGTCAGAACAGATAACACCATGTTCTAAACCTAACCTTACAGGCTAAAATCAAGGTGAACAACTCTTCATATTGAATTGAAACACAAATATATTCCCTGTATTTTTTTCCATTGCTAATGATTAACGTTATGCAACTGTTGAAATGACATCTAGATTCCCATCTAGGAAGCCCACTCAGGTGTTGAGGTTCTTTCAATCACAAGATCATCTGCTATAAAAGAGGACTTATTAGGCTGGTCTTGGCTGGAAAAGGAACATTTTAGAGCAACACAACGTGAGAAAGAAAGAAAGAAAGAGAAAAATGCCTGCACGAGGGCGAGGAAGACAAGTATCAGGACAAGAGGAGTGGGGCAAGGTAGAGGGGGAAGAATAAGAATGCGTGGTGGCGCTCAAAGAAGGACCAGAGCTTTTATCTAAGTTGACGAGGCTGGCTTCAACCTGGCAAAAAGGCGTCGCCGTGGGAGAAACATAATTGGCAAAAGGGCCACGGTTGCTGTGCTGGGCGAGAGAGGAGCCAACATCACCATGTGCGCTGCAATCTCCAACAATGGTGTACTCCTGCATAAATGTGAGATTGCCAGAAAAAAAAAAAAAAAGGATGGCCAGGCGATAACCAATGTACACTGAGGGGTGGCCGAAAGTTGATAGGAACCAGAACCTCACGATCAATTTACACTGAAAATTAATGAGCAAACCATCCATATTTTCTAAATAAAGACAAACTATACTTTCCCAAAGACTTAGCTAAGAAACATACAAATATTTTCAAACATCTTTCTAAATAAAAGGTATAATGGATAAAAATCTTTCAGGTTTGGGTTTTTGGCAAACATCTTTTCCATTGTCATTACTTACCTATATTTATCAATAATCATTCTGCATAAAATAGATATTTACAAGTACTAATATCAGCATAAATTTATAATTTAATAAGTTTTTATTAAAATAGTTATTTATAATTTCAAAGAAGACTCAAAGATGACTTGCAGAGACACATCATTTCTCTTCACCCCATAAAACAAAAAAATCTATTTCTGCTTGAATTCCGTACTTATCATTTTTTATGTGTTTTTGTTGTCATGTAATTGTTAATATATGAAAATTAAAAATGTTTTGAGATTATTATGAGGGAAATAAATGGTAGGGGTAGCCAATTATTGACTAAGGGTGGCCATGGGCACCCTTAGACCCCCATCTAGCTCCGCCCCTGCACTGGGGGGAGCCAAAATGAACTGAAAAGGAAAGTTCTTTAGTATTCCTTTGATTAGCATGAATAAATAATTGAGAGCCAAAATAGCATAACTTACATAGATTTGTGTTTTTTTTTCTTTAATGAGCCGAGCCAAAGAAATGTATCTCAAATAGGAATCGGAATTCCCACCGTTACGTTTCACTGCAGTCCCACACGCAGGGGGGAGGGGCCTGGCGCTGTCACCGCCCTCCTTCACCATATATGGTTCGTCTGGCGGTATGAGAGTGGCTACATCCACCCGGCAAAAAGTGGACACGAGACGTCAGTGTGCTCCCGAAATAAGAGGTACGAAGACATTAGGTAAAAAAAGATATATCAACGTTCAACAACTGGTACACGAACACCTGACTTATCCCTATTATTGAAAGAAGAATTTCTGAGGATTTTGGAACTCGTTTTTACCGCTTAGCGATTGAATCACATCTAATTTGGGCCTCGAGTCGAGTTAGCATCCAGGCCTGTCAGGTGTAGCTAACTGTAAGCTTACCTCGTAGGATACCGCTTAAATCACTTTTTTTGTTTCTAAAAACTATTCTCTACATATGTTTGACATAGTTCGTTTTATACCATTTATCACTGAACGACAAGTTCCTTTAAATTTTTTCGGGATAAAACTGTAGCGCTAAAGTTAGCGTTGTTAGCGGCTAACTTCCGAGCTAATCCGGGGTTAGAAATTCTAGTGAGGTGATGGGGAAGAACCAGAAGGTGGTCTTCTTTGTCACTGCCATTAGACTTGAAGACAATGTTGTTTAATTCTTATGTTACTGCGAAGTAGCCATCTGAAAATGTGTGTTTTAATGACTGTAGCTGAATGGCAACCCTATTTGGTATTCTTTATCCACCCTGATTCATACCTCTACCATATATGACTAATACTGCCTTGGCGACCTCAGCGCTGAAATCTTTGAACCGCAGATGGTCCGGATGTACCGTTAGTAATTTTTACTTTCCCATCTTTATTTTCCGAGTAGCCTTTCACAACCATGCCGTCAGACCTGGCCAAGAAGAAGGCAGCCAAGAAGAAGGAGGCTGCCAAAGCCCGTCAGCGCCCAAAGAAGTGTGACGAAGTAAATGGAGATGGTGAGCAGCCAGAGATTCAAGAAAACGGAGCAGACAGCAATGGTGAGAGGGATTATATGTCTTTATTGTTTGGACTAGGATTAGAGTGATCAGATCTACACTATCAAAATGTGGGATCAGATGCATATTTGTGTGGGTGATGACTATGTATGCCTAAAGTTAAACAAAATTGCCACAGCTAAATATATTTAATAATGTATGGATGTTTATTTTTTAAGAAATGCACCATGACCTTTGGAAGTGTTTATAAATTTCCCTATTCAAGTCATACTATCCAAAAGCTTCAGTGCATTTTTTGAAGTCTTTATTAACGTCCCTAAAAGAAAGATGACCATAACCTGTTAGCTAATGTTTGCACTGAAAGTAAGGCTATTTTCACACTGCAGCCTGAAGTGACCCAGATCAGATTATTTTTTTTGCCCATATGCGACCTGGATATGAGCTTTTCATGGGTGTCCGAACAATATGAATCTGATATTTTTTATTTTTTCTCCCCCCCCAATGCGACTCAGGCCGCTAGGCTATGTGGTCCTGAATCTGATACAAATATGATCTTTTCAAATAAGACCTGGGTGTGAACGATCAGGTTGCAAGTATCCGACCTGAACATTATTAGTAAACGACATAGGTCACTATTCTGCTTCTTGCTACACAGAAGCAGTAAGAAAAACAAACACTGTAGCAGATGATGATGCGGAGAGCAATATATATATTTTTTTAACCATCTTGAAAAAATTTAGGTTTTAAGGTTTGGAAAGATCGCTAGATGTGGTCCAGCGCTACCATCCATGTTTACTTCCGTAAACACGAAGCACACTGGCTTGTGATGTAATTGCGTCCTCTACTGCGCATGTGGGACACTTAAGCTGTATAAATGCAGTTTACACAGGAGATCACATACACGTAGCTTTTATTTGGAAATGTGAACGGCAACCCAAAAAAAAAAAAAAAATCGGATTTCACAAAAAAATCGGAATCGGGCATCAAGGTCTGCAGTGTGAACGTAGCCTTAGACATGCAGGTGGAGCTTCATCCAAAGAGCTGGTTGGCAAAATGAGCCAGCCTACTAATGACAAAAATGAAAAGACTAAATGTAAAAGAAAAATATTCACTTTATTCAGTTTAAATTAGCTTTGTGACACACAATATTGAATGTTAATGATTCTATTTACTAAAAATCATTGGTTTAAGTTGAAATAATTTCCACAGCTTCAAGATTTTGTTCCGCTTAGTGGATAACATTAAAAGAGAACCAGCTGGCCCAGAATATTTCGTATGGAAAAACAATTATCATCCTACCTGGTTTGCTTCTTTAGATGGGTTTTCTATTAAATGATATTTCAGTTATTCAGAGCTTTATTCAATAGTATGGTAAAATAGCAGGAAAATGACCTCAGTTGAAAAAAACAGGCATGGTTTGATGGATTGCCTTTGGCGACTGTCCTGTTTATTGTTATTTAGAGAGATTGTTTATATAAACTACATTACCCTGATGTCAGTTTGACATGAGGCTCAGCCTGCAATCCTGTCCAATCTAGCTTGCTACTAATTTGGCCTCTAAACACATTTGTATTTTACTTCCTAAAATAATTCACAACCTCTCCATCCTTTAAAAAAACAATATCTCTTAATTTAGAGATTTTGCCAGTATCCTTGGTTTGGAATATACCAAACATGAAAGGCTTTTTGAAAACAAATTCATCTACAGAAATGAGAGGCTAACGCCATCTGCTATCATCCATAAAGTTGGACAATGGTTATCAACTTAAAACACACTTCTAACTCCATTTATCCCTCCCTCCTTTAATAGGTGTTGCCAGCTTAACTAAAGAACTGGACGAGTTTGAGCTGCGGAAGACGGAGGCTCGGGCAGTGACTGGCGTTCTCGCCTCCCACCCCAACAGCACGGATGTCCACATCAGTAGCCTGTCGCTCACCTTTCACGGTCAGGAGCTGTTGGCTGATACTAGCTTAGAGCTGAACTCGGGCCGACGCTATGGTCTCATCGGCCTTAACGGCACAGGTAAAACCCTTGCTGCGTCTGTCCCCCTCTTTGTATCTTGACTATTAACAGAAATGCTTACTGATGGGCAGCATTTTTCTTTCCCAGTTTGCTAAAACATCTAAAAAAAAATTCTGACCTTTTCTGATTTTTTTTTTTTTCCCCTATGCTAGGAAAATCCATGCTACTGTCAGCCATTGGTCATCGTGAGATTCCCATTCCAGAGCACATAGATATTTACCACTTAACCCGAGAGATGGCTCCCAGCGAAAAGACGGCTCTGCAGTGTGTCATGGAAGTGGACGAGCAGAGGATAATGCTGGAGAAGGAGGCTGAGAGATTGGCGCATGAAGACTGTGAGTTTCCTAAGATATTGCAATGAGATGCAGATGAATAACTGTACTGAAGCATGCAGACACAGAATGTTTTTAGTAGGGGTGTAAATCACATCCATCATGGCGATTTGATTTAGTATCAATTTCCTGACCTAACGATTTGATTATTTTCGATACTCAAGAATACACTTCGATTCGATTAATCGGTTAATTTTATTATTTTTTTTTTACACCTTACGGGCTAAACAAAGTTTCAAGTTTGAAATAAATCAATGAAAGCTGTAATATCGTTATGCATTTTTTTTTTTTTTTTTAGAAACGGCAAATAACAGAAGTAGAAAAGTTGCATCAAAAAATACTGCAAAAATTAGTGCAATGAGTGCAATTCAATACCTCGGTTCCAGACGTCCTTGAGAGACACTCCGCTGCTCCTCTCCCAGATTGTAGCTGACCGCAAACAGTGCCGCAGACAGGAGTTCGGCCTGTTTTGTTTTATGACCGAAATTGCGGAAAACAACTCATGAAGTTTGACCCGCTAGAAGAGCGAGGTGCGCGAGAACGCTGGGACCCTTTTTCCAGCTGGATCTCCGCTCTTTTTGGCCCTCATGTCCCTCCGTCGTCGGACTAAACTCGCCCCCACTTCCTCACCGCCTCGGCCATATCTAGACCCATAGTGTGTAGTAGAGACTGACACGGGAGTGGATTTTCACTCCTGTCCCGTCCCACTACCACAGAAAAAAATTGTGTGAACCCGGGCCAGAGTAGAAATCTAAATCCTGTCCCGTCCCACTCCTGGTGAAATAACTCTCGCTCCCATTCAGAATGACTCCCGCTCCTGCACCACTCCAATGTTGTTGTCTTTGGGTCTTTGTGAAAAACTCAGAGCGGAAGCACTGTTGGTTTTTGGGTCGTGTAGTTTTTTTTGACTCTCATTATACTGTAGGCTTCAAGGAAAAAAACTACAAAATGGCGGCGCCAGCACTGGATTTTTTTTCTTTTTTATTTTTTGGCATAGATTCTAGTTTTTTTTTAGTTACTATTGGTTTGCTTCCGCTCCCGTTAATGTTTAATCCTGTACCGTCCCAATCACATGATCGTTACTAATACTGACTCCCATCCCACGGGAATCCCGTGACCCATGGGATTCCCGAAAAAATGTCAGTCTCTAGTGTGTAGCACAGACCATGCTTCAATATTGAGCATAATTTAAAAATGTCTGTGTCAAGCTTATTGCAACACACTGCTGCAGGAGTATAACCAGGAAGCGAGGCAGGAGGGCAAAATGGGTTTAGCGCCACCGCAGCACAGGAGGGAGAATTAAGTCCAGGAGCAAATGGATAAAAATAGACCGGAGGAAAAAAACAAAACATGAATCGATTCTCTTCTCTTGCGGATGTGTCATTTCATCGGATCGTCGGCTGATGGATCGATACAAAACGATTATTTACACCCCTAGTTTTTAGGGCTTTTTTTTTTTTTTTTTTTACTGAATTGTGAATCTGTTATGACACTAATAATAGCGACTTTATTTTTGATCCCATGAAGCGGAGTGTGAGAAGCTGATGGAGCTCTATGAGCGGCTAGAGGAGTTGGATGCAGACAAAGCAGAGATGCGAGCTTCCCGGATCCTCCATGGTCTTGGCTTCAGCACAGCTATGCAGCAGAAGAAACTAAAAGACTTCAGTGGAGGGTGGAGGATGCGTGTTGCTCTGGCTAGGTAAAACTAGGGGAGATATTCATCTGTCAAATCGATAAACCAGAATAAGAGAATACCTCTCTTTTAGTTTCAGACCCTAACCAGCTGCTTCTCCATTCTGCAGAGCTCTGTTCATCAAGCCCTTCATGTTGTTGCTGGATGAGCCGACAAACCACCTGGACCTGGATGCCTGTGTGTGGCTGGAAGAGGAGCTAAAGTCGTAAGTTTATACCCAAAAACTTTTTATCCTGCGGTTTCCACTTCTGCTTGGGGTCCCACACTCACCACCTGATGGTTCTTGTCAGGTTCAAGAGAATCCTTGTGCTCATCTCTCACTCCCAAGACTTCCTGAATGGTGTGTGTACCAATATCATCCACTTGCATCAGAGGAAACTGAAGTACTACACGGTAAGAACACTTATGGATTAAAGTTGGGATGGTTCCCAGTGGGACTAGACCCTTTGGAATGGTGCAGAGAATACCCTGAATGAACATGGTCCAAATGCTAAATAAGGAAGCAAGATGGGCTGTTACTAATCATATCTCTATGCTGTTGGGTGACGATGCAAATCTATATTTATTCAGGGTAACTATGACCAGTATGTGAAGACCAGAGCAGAGCTGGAAGAGAACCAGATGAAGCGCTTCAACTGGGAGCAGGACCAGATAGCACACATGAAGGTAAAGGAGGGGCTTCGTTGAGGTGAAACTGTTTTACTGCACAGAGGAAAAGCTTTGCTTTTCAATAGGATTGTCACAATACTAATATGTCAAATTCTAAGTCTTTTCTAAGTCAAAAATTTAGAAATAATGGCATCAAATATATTTTTATTAAGTGGGGAAAAGTTTCTCTAAGCTCGACCTGGAACTTAAAATAAAAGTTCAAATGAATGTAAAATAATAAAACGACAAAAAGAAAAATTAACATCAAAAATATGCAAACTCCACCAAGCTAAATTAGTATTGTATCCGGATACAGCTTTGAGTATTGGTCCTTTTACTACCCTGCTTAAAGGAATAGTACACCCAAAACATGATTAGCCTTCATTTTCTAAACCAGATGAAAGTGCGCATTCAGCTCGGCAAAGAACTCATGCTCTTCCTCAACACTGAAGTCCTCAGACATTTTTCTTTCGTTGTTTCTTTCTTTGCACAGGTAAACAGCAAATTTCTTCTTCTACGCTTGCATTATCAAGAGCAGACGCTGAATGCGCACTTTCATCTGGTTTGGTCTGCCGCAGTTTCCGTAGGCTCGTGAACTCGCAGGCGCGCGCTTTTAGGAAACCCTATACACTACTGTTTATGCTCTAAAAACATTCTAAATGACTTTGTTTCGAGTAAATTATGGACGCTACCAACTCAGGACACTTGGAATACATTGGACGAGCAGGATGGAGGAATATTGACACGTTTTTTGTGGACTTTTATGGACCTTTCTGCCTCGGGCACCATAGACCTCCATTATTTGAATGTCAGCAGACAGCAAGAAGCCTCTCAGATCTCCAGATGCATTTGAGATATCAAAAAAGTACTCCAGAGTGTTGTTCAGCATGGGGGTGAGTAGAAAATGAAGGCTAATCATGTTTTGGGTGTACTATTCCTTTAAAAAAAAATTTCTAATTTTTTAATGTTTGAAGACTTACAATTGTACTGATTATCAGAATAAGATTTCATACAGATCATAAGAAGTTAAATGTTTGTTTATGTAATGTATCAATCTCTTTTTCAAAATCCCCCAGTTGTTAACAGCTATAGAATTGAAATCTCTGTATTAAGATGCGTGGTCGGCTCCTGTATTGTGTGAAATTGATTTTTTTTCCCTTTAAATACTGTCCTGATTTTATAATGTTTAAACATTTAAGTTAAGTGGATAGCAGATGGATGCTTTGACCAGTCTGCCAGGAAATTGATTCTTTCAATGAACTGAAATTTTTTAAATCCCACAGATTTTGATTAGTTCTTGAACATCTTCATGAACTTTAAATCACCTGTCATTATACAAGAGGAACTATTTTGGTTCTCGCTTTCATGGTCTAATAGGGTACCTGCTAAAGCGAGAACTTCAAGCTAAATTGAACATGTTAATATGCATGTGGTATAGCTGATAAGCTGGTAACCCGGCTGCCCGCATGCGGTTACCTGCAGCTTGCAGACTTGTTTTGCAACATGTTCCAAAATTAGAAATAAAACCCCCAAGTGATCTGTCCAGTGAGAATCAGACCTTTGGGTTGGTTACAAGTTGGTTCCAATCCAGAACTTACGATGGAGCTAACCGCACCAAATGCATGGGGGGAAAAACAGATGATTACTGGTCATTAAAACATGCAGGTTTGAGTGAAGCACAAATGACAAAACATGGCTTAAACTAAAAACCAAATAATCCTGCCAGTAAAATGACTTGTCTATTGGAATAAACCTTTTTTTAAAAAGACCTTTGTCCATTCCTCCCTAGAATTACATTGCCAGGTTTGGTCACGGCTCTGCTAAGTTGGCGCGACAAGCACAGAGCAAAGAGAAGACGCTGCAGAAGATGGTGGCATCAGGCTTGACTGAAAGAGTTGTGAATGACAAGGTACAGCACTGTGTTTCTGAACTGTGGAAATCCAAGGGAACAGAGCAGCTAATTGGACATTTATCAGGCTGTAGTTTTACATGAGATGAAGTTATGCTTTGTCAGAACAAATTTTAAAAAGGTGCAAATATTTTGGATTTTATCTGATGATAAAACCTATTCTGAGCTTTAGATTGAATCAATCTTTGTTTTCTCCAGACTCTGTCATTTTATTTTCCTCCCTGTGGGAAGATTCCTCCTCCTGTTATCATGGTTCAGAATGTGAGCTTTAA
Source organism: Cyprinodon diabolis (assembly GCA_030533445.1). Lineage (NCBI taxonomy): Eukaryota > Metazoa > Chordata > Actinopteri > Cyprinodontiformes > Cyprinodontidae > Cyprinodon > Cyprinodon diabolis. The sequence continues at coordinate 18,581,780 of CM060082.1, read as the reverse complement.
GTACAGTGAAAGCACAGTGAGTATAGTTGATCTGCATAGCTCGTTCTGCTTTACCACCACCCCGAATGATAAACTTTATTTGCGATTATCCGCAGCCGCACATTTATAAAAACCTGGAGTTTGGTATCGACTTGGATACTCGGGTGGCTTTGGTGGGACCCAATGGAGCTGGGAAATCTACGTTGCTAAAGCTGCTTATGGGAGAGGTTGGTACTTTACTTGAATGCACCTCTGATCCTTCCAAGTGTTTAAGTTTGCATTCTTAGTTTTTTTTTTTTTATTTCCTTTTTTTAGCTCCTCCCAACTGATGGCATGATCCGCAAACATTCTCATGTGAAGATCGGCAGATATCATCAGGTAAATCTCAGCACACAGTTTGTATAGATTAGATTATTTACGGTTGACTAACCAGGTTCTGTTTGTTCTAACAGCACCTTACAGAGCAGCTGGAGCTTGACCTCTCTCCTTTAGAGTACATGATGAAGTGTTTCCCTGAGATCAAAGAAAAGGAGGAGATGAGAAAGATCATTGGTCGCTACGGCCTCACAGGAAAACAGCAGGTAGGTGTTTGTTGTTTAGACTAAATCTTAAAGTGCCCCACGTGCATCTTTGAGCGTTTCAGTGTTGCTTAAAGCCGCCTTTTAATTCCCTCCAGGTCAGTCCGATCAGGAACTTGTCAGATGGTCAGAAGTGCAGAGTGTGTTTTGCCTGGCTGGCTTGGCAGAACCCCCACATGCTGTTCCTGGATGAGCCCACCAATCACCTGGATATTGAGACGATTGATGCCTTGGCAGAAGCAATCAACGAGTTTGAAGGGGGCATGATGCTAGTTAGCCACGACTTCAGGCTAATTCAGCAGGTATAATCCCTATTCGACACCTTAAATTTATAATTTAAACAGGTGATATTTTAAACTATGGTTGAGTTTACATTTTATTTATTATTTAGGTGGCTCAAGAAATCTGGGTGTGTGAGAATCAAACCATCACAAAGTGGAAGAGCGACATCCTGGGATACAAGGAGCATTTGAAGTCAAAGATTGAAAAGCAGTGAATGCATGCTATCTGAAGCACCGGGCCGCTTGTTTCTTACATCATGGACCTGCAAGTTTGTCAAAGGATGAGCAGGAAACGTCCTACTGAACAGAAACATTCTATTATGCATCTTACTGGACTTCTCTTGTAAACTTAGTACCACATTTCCTCAGTTTAATGGCGATCCAACCCCCGCCCGATTGGCTGATTCACCTGGATTGCATTCCTTTGGGTTCCTCAAATGTTCTGTTTTATCCAATCATGTTAAGAAGCAGGTTTTAGGTTATTTTATATTTAAAAGGTGACCTCCCCCTCCCCCACTGTAAAAGAGCAGTTCTGCCTTATTTGACGGTGATGCAATAAAGGTTTGTCTCAATAAACGGAACATAAAAAAAACAAAAAAAACAACTCGATTTAAGTCTTTATTTATGCTTCTACAGGGTCTGTATCAAAGTCATAACCTTGGAGCATAAACTAATGCAACAATGGAAATTACAGCAAGTTTGTTTGGGTTCTGAGAATCAAATGACTGAACTTTCAACAACTTGACACTCAATTGTGGTATTTCTTGGCATTAAGGGACAGAGCCACTGGGATCATGCTTCAGCAGGAAGCTAGGGTTTTACCATTTTATCTCTATATGGAGCATCTCAGCCTTTTAATTTAAAGGTATCCAGTCTATACTATGAATATACCTCTAGCTAAACCATTCCTTCAGTCCAGTTAAGGTTTGTGTTCTAATAGGTGAGCCTCCACTCCATTGTCAAGTTACCATAGGCTCCATCATCCCACTAACATTCCACATGGTTCTGCCAGCTTGTTTAATATGAGCATGTTGAGTATGAAAACTGAACACTACTTTTGCAAGGCACTGTATATTAAAGCCTACTGTGACAATTTACCTGCGGGGATGCAGAAGATTTGAAATTTAAACAACGTGCCTTTGCATCATTTGAAAACACCCTGCAGCCATTTTGAATAAAAAGTTCAGCTTTCCAAAACACTGCATGCTGTTTGGTGCTTGACCTGCATTCCTGTTCAAGCTATCATGTTTAAGTCATTTGCACAAAAATAATCAACTATATATGAGAGTAAACTTCCTAAACCGATTAGTTATGAAGCAGCTTTAATTTAAAGGGATAGCTCAGAATTTTGGAACTGAGGTTCTTCAAAACAGTTCTATGTAGGAAATATTTTACTAAGCAGAAGATAACTATTTTGGTTTTAAATAAGTTTTAATCCAGATTATTAGGTCTCAACCTGACAAAGCAGTCCCCTATAGATGGGTTTATGCAAATGTCATTTACTAAACCTTCAAATTACCCTAATGTTTGGATTGGAAGGTTGTTTACACAAGATAGGAAGCAGTGCATCACAGATTTGTTTTCTTCTACTAGAATGGAAGGAAGGTGGTTGTGCAAAATAAAAGGCATTTAAAAAAACAAAATCTATGTTTTAATCCGCTGTAGCTCCTCCATTTTTCGTTTCACATTCATTTCTCAACAGCCAACTGCAAAAGCTTGGTGAGTTCTGTTCTCAGAATAAGGGTTCCGCTGTATTTTCCCAGGCTCAACTTTGTAGCGTTCTCAGTGCTTTAGGTTTATATTAAAATATAAAACAAAGTTCAACCCAAGTCTTGAAAACAGAAAAGAGAGGACATTTGTAAGCAAAAAGGGGGAAATGGGAAGCAAGGGAGAAAAGAATGGCCCTGGCAAAAAAACAAAGCAGTACATAAAGAAAGGAAGGACATGAGGAACAAGGATATAATGAAGCACAGAGGGACAAGAAAGAAAGAATCAGAGATATAGAATAAAGTTGGGAATCAAAATTAATTTTCTTTTCTTCACCACGACCCAAAAAAATATAATAGTAGTTTGTCGGACTTCTCTAGTCTGGCTGGAAACCCTGGATCAAATTTTCACCTGTGGTGCGCTGCTGTTACCCCTGTATATAATTATCCAATCAATACATGATGTTGGTTTAAAGGCTCATATAAGAACGACTTCATGAACATCTGATGCTTAAGGAGTGGAGCTGTTTAAAGAGGCCGGAAATCTGCTTTGGTGTCACACTACTGTAGTCAACCTTTACCATGTTAATGTCCAGCAACTAGTAACTAGCAACTAATAACATAACTAATAGATGTTATGTACTAATGATCAATTTATCGTTCTGAATACAGTTATAAGGGCCCAGTGTGGAGAAAATAGCCACAGGTTGCTAACCACATAAAGTACGGTTAGCTTAACCCTCCAGGCCTAACGAATCTGGAAGTTAATTACTGATTGAAACCTGAAATTCTCTGCAAAACTCTAAACCATTCTTCCTAGATTTTTAACTTGGTGTGGATGATTGTCAGAAGAGCGGCACTAGCTGGAGTTGAGACAGTACAAATCGGAGGAGTGTTTTACTTCATGCTGTTTCCATTTGCTTCTGGTGGCAGCATGTTTCAGAGGCTCTGGTCTGTCTGAATTCATTTTGTCCAAATAAAAATGTGTCTCAGTCCTCATCAGAGACCTCATCCAGTGGAATAGTGCGGATGTTAGAGGCCCGGATGCTGCCGATGTTGGTCAAGGAGAGGAGGTTGGCAATGCCCGTGAGACTGACGCCAGTCCCATCCAGGTTGACCTGAGCCAGACGCATGTCTTTCAGGTGCTTCAGACCTGCATGGGTAGGAAGACACTGTGGTTTAGATCTCGGCAAACGCAGATCATGTCTTTTTTTTTTGTCAAATCAGCTAAATGTGCAGCTGTACCTTGGTCCGTTATGCGTGTGCGGCTCAGATTGATTTTAACCACTTGATGACAGTGGATCAGACCCCTCCTTACTACAGAATCTCCCACCTGTGTGCTGGCCAACCCCAACACCTGAAAAACAGGAAACGACCATTGAAATAAGTCAGAGAATGCAACTTTTATCCAAAGGACTTTTCAGTAGAGAGCAAAGGTAATTTTAGACTGAAATTTAATCTGAAACTTTGAAGAATTCACTTAAAAAAGGTAGAAGGGCAATAAGCTTAAAAATGCTAATTTGTTGAAGTTTTTTTAGCAGATAAAAACTTAATAAGTCAAACAGAACTGCGACAGAAATAGTTTAGTTTTACCCCCCGTGTTTTTGCTTTTTCTTTTTTTTTCCCTTTTTTTAAGTTATTTTAGAAAAATAAGAAAAGGGAAACAAATATATATCTAAACAAACGGTAGCAATTTCAGTTTAACACACAAAATGCCTTGAAAATGCAACTTTTGAAAGATGTGGGTGGACACTTCAGAGCTGCCTAGCGGAGGTAAATAATACATAACTATCTGACCCAACCAGAGGTGCCTAATCAGAGGTGCTGTGTTTTTTTAAAGGGCAATTAACTGTCTTCAAATGAATAAAATGGATGCTGACTGTCCTCAAGATGTTCTAAATATCTTCTATGCTCCCTTTTAGTACCTCTAATTCCTCACACTTCTGCCTGCCTTTGAGTAATTTTATCCGGATTTATCATGAGATCCAACGCAAAATTGTGCATCATTAGGAAAGAAGGAGACCAGATGACATCGATGTTATGAACAGAAAAGTGAAAGGGAGGGTTTGAATTTGTATTCAGCCTCTTTTACTCTGACAACCCCGAATAAAACCTACTCCAATCAATCGTAAAAAAAGGGAAATGTTGAAAAAAAAAAACTAAATCATGTCACAGTCTCTGCATCAAACTGACCATATCAATGCATTTTTTTAACCATGTTTTTTCTCCCAATGATATACAACTAATCACTTTAAGAAATGGAAATTTCATGAGAGCTGTAAAAAACGAAATTTCATTTTGTATGCACTCTGTGTATAAAAAATGACAAACTTTTTCTAAGTCTATAGACTCAGAATTAGACCTAAAAATAAATGAACCAAGTCTACACCCGTGTGCTCACGGTAAATTGAAGAGCTGCAGAGAGACACGCAGCTCAGGTAGGAGAATCTGTTGAGAAAAACCTGATTCTGAAAGCGTGATGAGAAGAAACGTATGATTGAAAGAAAGCCTTATCAGAGGTTTGTCCAGACTGGTATACTAAAGGTAAATCTCCACCTGAAAAACCCTTAATGTTGACCTACTGAAAACACGGCAATGGCAGTATCATGCTCTTAGGAGAATTTACTTCAGCAGATAAGCTAGTAAAGTTGATAGGAAATGGAAAGTAAAGTCCTTCCAGCAGGATGACGACCAGAGCTAGAATGGGAAGCTTATTGAAGCATAGCGGCGTTAAATGACCCAGGCAGATGCTCTACGTCTTGTTGTTTTGCAACACATAAAATCCTGATTAAATATTTAAAAGTTTATGGCTGTAACATAATAAAAATATTTTGTTTTCCTAACATATCCCACCATCTGTTTATGCTCATCTGATTTCTGTATCCGTTCCTCTTTGGTCAGATTTTAGCCACAGTTATCCGAAGCAACATTAGAGCCTGAGTGGCAAAACAACAACCTGCGGCTACTCAGATGTTAGCAGTTGGGTTACCTGAAGCTGAGGCAGGCAGGTAATGAGCTCAGCCACTCCGCAGCTGGTCACCGCTGTACGGTCCAAACACAGCTCCTGCAGCTCCAGCAGGCCACGCAGGGAGGGAAGCCCTGCGTCTGTCACCTGAGTGTTGCTCAGAGAAAGCTTCCTCAACCTGCAGAAAAACGTTCACGCCGTTCCAGTCAGAGTGCACATTTCGTCTAGCAGCGGATGCCAACATGCATGAGGTGAGAGGGTGACCTGGTCATGGAGGCTAACTGGCTGACTCCTTGGTCTGTGACCTTTGTGTAGTCCTTCAGGTCCAGCTGTGACAGCAGAGTCAGCCTACACAGGAATAGCAGTCCCTCGTCTGTCACGGTGTGCCGTCCAGGGAGGGTGAGGTGAGTCAACTTCAGACCTGGAAGAAAAAGTGGAAATAAGTCATTTCTATGTTTGTTTCTCTCATTTCACTTGTTGCCACGTAACATCTTACAAATCTAGCAAACCTGAAATAATTTTCAGAGCGTGATTCCCATCTTTTACAGCGATTCCTCCTAAACCCAGAGAAGACAGGGCGGGGTGGGTGGAGATGCTCTCCAGAGATGCCTCAGTCACACCCGTCCCATCAACATTCAACGTCTGCAAACTGGACAGCTCTGCTAGGGCGGAAATATCTCTCACCTGAAAACACCCCAGAGAAGATGAAGGGAAAAAAATACGTGGAATCGACGCTTAGGATAAACACTGTTAGGCGGAAATAAGCTGAAGTGCCTTCGACTGCTTGATGCTGAGTAGTCGCAGCTGTGGCACACAGGTGGGGAGCACAGCTAGAGTGGCTTCAGTCACTGCTGTCTGGTTCAGACTGAGCTGAGAGAGACAAGAAGGAGCAGAACGCAGGTACTGAACCATCCCAGCATCGGTCACTTTGGTCTGATCCAGGGACAGGAGACACAGGCTCTTCAAACCTTCAGGACGAGAAATCACAGGTGAACCAAGGCATCATATGCTATAATAATGCGTAACTATTATTAATGTGCCTTGCAAAAGTGTGCATATACGATCAATCACACTTATTATGTTATGTTACGTAGAACGTAACTGTAATCGACTCTGGACTTATCTAATTTAGAGAGGTATTCTATAGCTTTTTTTCCAATAATTGCTTCTTTCCATTCTTCTATGACTAATAACTGTCCAGTCATGAGCTCTGAGCAGCTCATCCACCGTTATCTTAAACCTTTTTCACACTGAAAACCTGGGCTTTTCAAAACCAGGTTGACCGGCTAACAATCGGCTTTCAGCTCTTTTCCCCATTTGACCGAATAGCTGAGTTTGACCCCCTGCGTCTGATGACTGCATTACGCTGGGTGAGCGTTGCCGATGTCGACAGTGCCACGGAAATCTGTGAAGTAAATAATGGAGAGCAACATGGACGGGAGCCAGAGTGTACTCGAACGGTGCCTGAAACCTCGCGACAAATCTCCTCTTCTCCGCAGATCATCAGGAGAACACAAATCTCTATCTTACCAGTGCTGTGACATGTTTTTAGAATACAAGCAGACTTGTATGGGCTTGTTTTCAACACGTTACTGGCGCGATGTTGTGACGTACGTGCATTCAAAGTCATCACATAATTTAGCAGGTGTTCCCACTGCATGCCGATCAGAGCCAATGCGATTTTAACGATAGTTGGCGAGTAGTTTGACCCGGTTAGACACGCGTCAGTGAGTTGTTCCCACTGCCACTAAAAGCCGACTGTTCCCGGGTTTAAACAGGTTTTTCGGCCAGTGGGAAAAGGTCATTAGCTTTTCTACCGCTGCTCAAATCAGAATCAGACTCTCATCTCGAAATGAACCTCTCCGCAAGTTCAGGTGGATGACCGCGTCTCACAGCTCAGTGAAATGTTCAAAGCTGGGGAAATGGTTACAATCTAAAATGTGCGATTTAGCCAAAATCTATCAAATGTTTGAGTCCCTTTCAGGACAGCTGGATTAATAATAACCGGACTAATTTGGTGACTTCTAGAGGTGATTGGTTGAGCTGTGCTTTTGTTAAGTTAACGGGGCCAAAGGTTTCCTTTGCTTGAAAAGTTTTTAAAAATATGTAACACTTCTTTTCACCCCACAGCTCTTCATGATTTTGTGTTGCTCTAACATGTAACCAAAATTAGATACGCAGTTTATGGTTTTCATTGAACAAAATGTGAAAAAGGACATGAAGGCTTTAGCAAGGCAATCCTAAACTGTAATAAGCCTCCATTCTAAGTGTGGGGCTCATTTTTCAATACTGGGAACATGAAACCCCACTAACCTGTGATATACTGCAGACAGGAGTCCGTAAGTTTGCTACAGGACGCCAGGTTAAGTGACTGGAGTTTCACCAGACTGGGCAGAACTGAAAGACCAGAATCTGAACAAAACCAGATCATAAGATTAGCAGAGAAGATCCGACTGGCTGAACGTTAAAAGATAAACAACATTTCTGCAGCTTTTACCTGTGATGAGAGGGGAGTTGACCAGACTAAGATGCTTTAGTGCTGTGAACGCTCTTAATTGCCGCAGGAGCTCGTTGGTGGAGTAAGGGTAGCAGTTTAGGACTAATTTCTGTAACTGGCAGCCGAAGAACAGCTCCAGGGTGCGCGGACGAAGCAGCCTCTCTTTGGACATGTGGTTGAGCAGAAGCTCTGCGAGCTGTGGGGTCAGGCCAGCCAGACTACTGCTGTACTGCATATTGGGAGCTGCAATAACAAGAAGCATTGTTTTTTTTTTTTTTTCTTTTTAGGTTAAAACCACACAAAGGGAGGCTTTTAGAGCATATTGCTCTGAAAACATCCCACCAGTCATGAGGTGGACAGTTGCACGGGTGGCCAAGGCACAAAGGGATGGCACGTTTGGTGTCCTGAAGGGTCTTTTAGGCGGTGAAGGGTGTCCCTGAGGGGGGCTGTGGTCCTCTTGCTGTGCAGCTCTTTGAAGACGCTCCACTGCAGCCTGGCCTGCTGCTACCGGCGCCTCTGGACCCGCCCCCTCCTCGGGGTCAGCTAGATCCTCCTCCGGAGCGTCTCTAAAAACACACAAACACACCAGCGCTTCTTTATTAAGAAAATTTTATAAAGCCCTCATTATCAAAATAAGTATAATAAATTAAAACCCTTTTTTGAACAAATTTGTACAGTTTGGTACTAAAAAATAAAATATAGCATTTTGTTATCCTAATGAGACTAATAAAAATGACTGGCATCTTGAAACCAATAAGAAAAGCTATTAGTAAACATGAGATGATACAAAACAGATTCAGAGTTTTAGATCATTGAGAGGAGAATGTAAAGGAATATAAACCTCTAACTTCTTGCATGCAAAACCAAGTGCTCCGAGTTATTCACCAATCTTTTAATCTTTAGCTAGTGTAACGCTACACAAACTCTAAAACATGCTGTGTGGTGAAAGAACAGCCTCCATACAGCAGTAATAAACCAAAAACCTCCTTGTTTTATATATATCATTACATTTATAAATACATACACAGTATATTTTTAATGATTAATTTAAAATGGACAATAAAGTTGTTTTTTGCGCCGGTGAGTGTGTTTCTTTTCCAAAACAACAATGGTGCATCTGCAAGATATCACGGTAACGGAGATAGATCTAGGGTTGCTCGACATTGAAGAGGAACAGGTTCTGCGAATGTAGCAAATTTCCTCAATTAACCTTTCGTCATAGTTGTCCATTGTAATTGTTCCTCAGTTTTTAAAAATGGCGTACCCCAGAACCGAATCGAGAAGGACGACCACACAGACAGCCGGAAAGGTATACCAAGGCCCAATCACAGCTGCTCTTTGTCTGCGCAGTTCAGCTTGAGGTCTGCGCAGTTTTGCGAGCGTCTGATGCGTATTTTAGGATTTTTTTTTGAGGCGCGCAACGACGGTTCCTGAACCTCTGCATGGGGGGCATGGTCGCGCAAAGTGACAGATTTTACTTTTGCAGAGGCTATGCATTGGAAGCATAAATTGGCCGGGAGGGACATGACAGCAAAGAACATGATTAGAAACCATTGTAGGAAATGTAAAACACCCTTAGATAAAAACATTTACTCAGAAATGTAGCATGTAGTTTGTACATAAAGTGCAGCTAATGGCGATTAATTAGCTGTAAGCATGGGTGCTTATGTATGAATGGGATTAAGTGTGACTGTGTCTGAGGAGGCGTATTTGTGCTTGCAGCTGAATGAAACATTACATAGTAAAGTGGAGCAGTTTCTGTTTTTTGAGGGGTTGCTGTGGTTAAGTTTAGAGCTAAGTGGTGGATTAGGTTTAGGGTAAGGGTTTGGATTAGTCCATAAAAAGGAGTGAAATGAATGGAAGTCAACAGAAATCAGTGCAAGGTTCCAACTAGGATGTGTCTGTGTGTGTGGCTGGTTTCATCCATCCATCCATCCATCCATCTTCCTCCGCTTATCCGGGGTCGGCTCGCGGGGGCAGCAGCCTAAGAAGGGAGGCCCAGACTTCCCTCTCCCCAGCCACTTCTTCTAGCCCCTCAGGAGGAACCCCAAGGCGTTCCCAGGCCAGCCGAGAAACATAGTCTCTCCAGCGTGTCCTGGGTCTTCCTCCCGGTGGGACGTGCCTGGAACACCTCACCAGGGAGGCGTCCAGGAGGCATCCTAACCAGATGCCCGAGCCACCTCAACTGGCTCCTCTCGACGTGGAGGAGCAGCGGCTCTACTCCGAGTCCCTCCCGGATGACCGAGCTTCTCACCCTATCTCTAAGGGAGAGCCCAGCCACCCTACGGAGGAAACCCATTTCGGCCGCTTGTATCCGCGATCTCGTTCTTTCGGTCATGACCCAGAGTTCATGACCATAGATGAGGGTAGGAATGTAGATCGACCGGTAAATCGAGAGCTTCGCTTTTTGACTCAGCTCTCTCTTCACCACGACGGACCGGTACAGCGCCCGCTTCACGGCAGACGCTGCACCAATCCGCCTGTCGATCTCCCGCTCCCTTCTTCCCTCATTCGTGAACAAGATCCCAAGATACTTAAACTCCTCCACTTGGGGCAGGACACCCCCCCTGACCCGGAGAAGGAACTCTACCCTTTTCCGGCTCAAGACCATGGCCTCGGATTTGGAGGCACTGATCCCCATCCCGGCCGCTTCACACTCGGCTGTGAACCGATCCAGCGAAAGCTGCAGATCACGATCTGATGAAGCCAATAGGACCAAATCATCTGCAAAAAGCAGAGATGCAATCCTAAGGCCACCAAAACGGATCCCCTCAACACCTTGGCTGCGCCTAGAAATTCTGTCCATGAAGGTAATGAACAGAATCGGTGACAAAGGGCAGCCCTGGCGGAGTCCAACTCTCACCGGAAACGAGCCCGACTTACTGCCGACAATGCGGACCAGACTCTGACACCGGTCATACAGGGACCTGACAGCCCGTATCAAAGGGCCCGGCACCCCGTACTCCCGGAGAACCCCCCACAGGGCCCCCCGAGGGACACGGTCGAACGCCTTCTCCAAGTCCACAAAGCACATGTAGACTGGTTGGGCGAACTCCCATGCACCCTCCAGGACCCTGCTGAGGGTGTAGAGCTGGTCCAGCGTTCCACGACCAGGACGAAAACCACACTGCTCTTCCTGAATCCGAGGTTCGACTATCCGACGGACCCTCCTCTCCAGCTCCCCCGAATAGACCTTGCCGGGGAGGCTTAAGAGTGTGACTCCCCTGTAATTGGAGCACACCCTCCGGTCCCCCTTTTTAAATAGGGGGACCACCACCCCAGTCTGCCAATCCAGGGGAACTGCCCCCGATGTCCATGCAACGTTGCAGAGTCGCGTCAGCCAACACAACCCCACAACATCCAGGACCTTGAGGAACTCCGGGCGGATCTCATCCTCCCCCGGGGCCCTGCCACCGAGGAGCTTTTTAACCACCTCAGCGACCTCGCCCACAGAGATTGGAGAGCCCAGCCCAGAGTCCCCAGGCCCAGCTTCCTCAATGGAAGGCATGTTGGTGGGATTGAGGAGGTCTTCGAAGTATTCCGCCCACCGACCCACAACGTCCCGAGTCGAGGTCAGCAGCACACCATCCCCACTATAAACAGTGTTGGTGCTGCACCGCTTCCCCCTCCTGAGACGCCGGATGGCTTCGGAGCCGTACGGAAGTCTTTCTCCATGGCCTCTCCAAACTCCTCCCACACCCGGGTTTTTGCCTCAGCAACCACCCAAGCTGCATGCCGCTTCGCCCGCCGGTACCCATCAGCTGATTCCGGAGTCCCACAGGCCAAAAAGGCCCGATAGGACTCCTTCTTCAACCTGACAGCATCCCTCACCCGAGGTGTCCACCAGCGGGTTCGAGGGTTGCCGCCACGACAGGCACCGACAACCTTGCGGCCGCAGCTCAGATAAGCCGACTCGACAATGGAGGAATGGAACATGGTCCACTCGGACTCAATGTCCCTGGCTGGTTTCACTTGTGGATAATCTTTCAAGTCAGCTGTAATGCTGTGTAAGTTAAACGTAAACAGCTTTGTGGTTTCCTGTCGGGAGCCCACCTGAGTCGATTGCCTTGGTCCGGCCAATAGTGTGCAGGTTCAAACCCTGCTCGGATCCTGTTCTCCGGGAAGAAAGGCAGCCTGGGCATTCCTGTGAAGGTGACACAGCTGTAAGCTTAAGCTTCACACTTGGTTCTGTATAAAATCTCTTTAGGCATGCAAACTGGCTGTACAGAAAAAGATAAAGGACCTCTGATGAGCAAAACTACTGGCTGATTCTGAGTAAACTGCCTAAAACTCTGCCGAACCTTTACATTCAGGATACTATACCACAACCACATGAGCAGGGAATATGACTGGCCTCAGTTCAGAGTAGTCCTGATACATGGGGGTATTCACTTCTGCATTTGCTAATACTAGTGATGTTATGAGATGAGCCGAGGCTTTGAGGCGTGTATCAAGTAATGGAGGGGGTGTTTCCCAGTAACTTGTCGAGGCGTGATTCATTTAAGTGCGGGGCCAAAATTTATAATGTTTGAAGACTCTCTACCATGATACCATGTGACTGCTTCAGGAAGTGGTTCAGACTGTGCAAGAACTTCGACAGGCATTTAAATAACCTTAGTATTCATTCAAGATGTGGTAGTTTGTAGGAGAGTTGCTGTCAGTTGGATAGAGTGGATAGATTCTATGAATAGATTGTTTTTTCCCCAACCAATCTAGTTGGTTAAAACTATTTTGGTTAGATCAAACAATTTAACGATCAAAATCTGAGCAAGCAAAGCCACTGCTAACAGTTGTAACATGACTGGGGTTGTTGATTCAAGACCCACTTTAGACTTCTGAAAGTTGCAATAAAGCTTAACTATTTTGGCTAATGTGGCTAATTTGTATTGGTTTGCTCTAGTATAATTATAGATTGGGTAAAACACTGCCAAATTAGATTGGTTGGTTTAGCCAAAAGATTGGTTGAAAACTTAAATTCCAATCAGATTAAAACCAAAACTGTGGAAAAACTATAATGTTTAAATAAAAATGACTAACACCTTTCATTTTGCTCATCATCGCCCAATGTGCAAAAGCACTTTCACTGTCTGCTTGAGCTTATTTCACTAAAATGACAGAAAAACTGTGATTTTTCTCTTCTAAGACATTATACTTAAAAAAAAAAAAAATTATTATACGCACCAATGATAAACAATTTAGAAGGAACTTAAATGGGGAAAACAAAAATACAAGAAAAACAATTGCAAAAAATCTGTTTACATTACTAACTGTAGTTCTGCACTCCACCAGTAGGTGGTGACATGTTCACATGAAGCTTCATGAACTGTGGGGATCATTGAAAATTTTTTTCTAAACTGTTCAATGCCTCATGAGGCTTCATCTCACCATCACTAGTTAATACTAAGCTTTTCCAAACCTGCTTCACAATCGCAGATTTTAAAGAGAAGCTTCTACTGTAAAACAATAATACTTTCAGGATCAAATGGAAAAGAAAAGAGTATGAAGACAGAGAGCAGGTGAAAAACAAAAGTAAAAAGTGTTGGTCAGTCATCTGCAGCGGCTGCAGACAGCAGGAACAGTACCGTTTGGAATGTTAGGTAGTTCTCCCCCTACTTCTGGTTCCTCATCAGCCTCCAAACCAGGATCCTCTGGGTTCCCAGCAACCAGTCTTTGTCCCCGACCTGCCAAAGAGCAGGAATGAAACAGAAACACATATTTTGCTTTTTTTTGTTGCAGCTTTGCAGTGCAGAGCGAAGAACTCACTAAGTCTTTTTATTGGAAGTATCTCTGTAGCAATCAATGTAACTCAATAAAATCCAAACCTTCACACCCTGTTCTTTCCTTTTAAAACTTGCCCTTGTTAATTTATTACATTGAGAACAAGGAATGGCTCAAATGCATCTATACAAGCATTTAATATGACATCAGGTCAAGGTTGAGTGCATGTAAAAATTTAAACACATCTTTATAAAACAACTAGTTTAATCTTGAAACATACCCCAGAAATGAGAAGGTCCAAACCCTGGAGGAACTGCTCTAGGTACCCCTGCGTAATTCACAGCCTCCTCCCACAGATTGTTTGGTAGATGATGGACTAAAGCAGGATTTAGCATCTCTGCTTCCTCTGGAACTGGAACCTGTGGTTGAGGAAGAATGCATGGAGGCGACTCGTTTGGAGGTTCTGGCGGGGGAACCGCTGGACTTGGTTGGTCCTGAGGCGTTTCCGGAGGGGTGGTCTGAATACAGAGAGCAGCGTTTGGAGTGAGGCCCAGGGAACGCAGCGAACATGCAAGCTCTGCCTCGCCAAAGCGTTTTCTGGGGAAACCCTGAAGGAGGGAAAAGGAGGGCAGGGAGGGGTGGCGGCCGCTGATGTGCTCCACGACGCTGCGCAGCGAGGCGTCGGCCGAGAAGCGCTCCCGCATCGACTCTCCAGATGGCAGCCGGATCTGAACAAACACGGGAAATAAACCATCTTTAACATCTGAAGTAAAAACTTCAGGTCACACGTATGGAAGTGAAGCTCTGTTGTCTCACCATCAGGATACAGTTGTTGTCAACATTCGTCTGAATCTTTCCTCCAAGTTTCTGCCCTTCGCCACAGCTCGTAGGAGATTGGTCCGCGGCAGAGCTGGTGTGGCTCTTCTGCTGCAACGTCTTTCGATCCTCAGCTATCCGTTTTAAAACCATCTCACGCTCCTGGCATCACAAAAACATTTTCTGAAAAAGTTAGCAACAGAAGGACACGCACATGGCGGCCGTGCTCGGTCTGACCTGCTTCTTTTGCCTCTTCTCGGCTAAGACTTCCTGGGCAACACGTTGTCTTTCTTTCTCCTCAAAGTCACTCTTGTCTTGTTTGATCCGTGACTCAACAGGAGGAGGATCAGGAGGATGAGCGGCAGGGTTGGACAGCCTCAGGACAGACGAAGGACAAGCTGATAAAAAAAGGAAAAACTGAATACATCCACAACCTAAGCAATCCACTGTTATTACCGAGGTGCTGCTGTACCTCTGCCATCACTAGGAGATGCAGGCGGAGCAGAGCCGCCGGCGCCGTCTCTGGGCGGGTTAAAAGCAGAAAGAGCAGTATCCGATGACTGGGAGGACTGCTTAACCAACGTGTGTCGTGGAAACTGACCCTGTAAGAGCCTGTTCATGCAGACATGTGTAAACCACTGGAGATAGATATTGAAAGCTTTACATCAGTTTTTTGTTTGTTCTTTTCTTACCATTCAGCAGCTTCTGTCACAGAAAGGTATCCTGCCTGGACAGCTGCCTGGATCTGCTGCTCTGTGAAACCCATCTCACTCAGGGTAAGGAAAAACTCCCCGATAGTCTGCAGCCCAGAATCAAAGACCGAGAAAACAGAAGGATTAAGAGAAATAAAATAAAAGCTGAAGAACTATGATTTTGGATTATTTTCCTTTTCTTTTTTTTACTGTATTCCATTAGACAGTTCTTTACCAACTTTAAAGTCATTTTTTAAAGTATAAATAAAAGGCTGCAGTATGAATTTATGGCTGTTATTTCTACAAAGACTGCAAGATATTACATAAATCTGATCCAGCAATAACATCAATAATAGTGCCTAATAATCCGCCAAAGAAAAGTAGATAATAAGGAAATAAAAGCTGACCCATTAATTGTTTGATAGGATTAATGAATAAATTACATGCCTACAAGCACCCTTGGATAAGTCTTGGACACCCTGCTATTAAGTAATCAAACAGATAGCACCCTAATGGTGACTGATATGTGAGGCTGTGCCTATGTTATAAATGCTAATGGGACCATTAGGACTGTCACAATAAAAAATAAATAAATGAATGGCATGATAAAGCTAAATGTGATCAATAATTTACATTTGCATGCATGTTTGTTTCCCTCACTCTAAGGGTTTCCTTAGTGTACTGAGTGTGGTATGAGAGCCAGAGGACTGAGGAGTAGCAAGCAAACCTGAACATGGCAGCTGCGGTGTGGAAACACTTTGGATTCAAAGAGGATGGCATTAGAATCGTTTATCTGAATAATCTTAGGGATGAGTAAAACTGAGAGAAGTCTGATCGTAGAAAGAGTGGGCTAACTTTCACAAGATGCTGTAGAGAATCCAGTATATTTTATTTAGATCAGTTTTTGGAGTGCAATACTTAATGTCTTAATGTATTATAATATACGCTGACAGAAGAGATTCTTCCCTTGGATCAATTTAATATTTCACCTTTAAAGTTACTTTAACAGCTGTTCAGAAATTACAGTCAGCTCTAAGCTTAATCCATTATCTGTCAGCTAAAGGCACATTTTAGAGTCTATACTACAGTCAACGATTAATCGATTACTAAATTAGTTGACGATTATTGAAATAATCGATTAATCTGATTAATTGTTTCAGCACTAATATCATTTGTAATTAATTTGGGTCTCTATGCAAGAGAGGACAAATATCCCCACTGTGGGACAATTGACGGATATTAAAAATAAATAGAAAAATACTAGGAAAAGCTTTTCTGCCTCGAAATCTCAAACCTCCTGAAATATTTCAAACTGATTACAGGAGGCTGATGTTAAAGGGATGTTTTATTGCCCCACCTGTGCTTTGTAACTGCAGATTTACCATTAAACTCTGCAGCTCTAAGTAAACTATAATTCATAAAGTTGAAACAGTTGACTAGCTTTGTCAGTATAACGAATCGACTCATAATAAGAGGCTAGAAGTGATAAACAACTGGAAAAGAAGCTAAAGAAGGGCTGGAGTTTGGTGTTGTTGTTTGGAACAATGGAGGCTGTAAACAAACTGCGTTAGCTTAGCATCTAACAGATAAGCTAATCCAGCTAACATGCTAACGGTTCTTTACAGCTAACAGCTGACAGGTCAAAGGTAAACAGGCTGGGGCTTACCGGTGTTGTATTTGAGCTCATCCCGTTATTTTTAAGGTCACCACACAGATATTCTAGTCAAACTAAGAGTTTTGGTGAACTTTGCTGACTCCCTGCTTCTGTTTTGGTGAGCAATCTTCAGTGGCTGCTAGCTGCACTGACCTCTCCTCCCCTCTGGCTTTCAGATTGACAGACGGAAAAAAACAGCCTATCAACAGACGGGATTCAATCTGCAACAAATTAATTCATTTCTCACTGACTGGCAGGTCTAAACCCCAACCATTGACGCCTCTGGACATTTATTTACCATTTATAATGAAAGTAAAAGCTTAATTTTTGTTCTGTACAGCTGATGATGTTGGAAAGCACCCAAACAAGGGAATAGTTGAGGATACAAGTCCACCTCAATAATCTAATAGCAGGACATTTTATTTGTTTTAATGTGTCGATTCAATGATTGAAACTAAAATAATAATAATAATACATTTAACATTTCAAAAATGATTATCTCCAGGGGCGGAGCTGGATGGGGGGCCTGGCCACCCTTAGACAATCATTGGCCACCCCTGTGGCCAGGGCCGTAACCAGGATTTTTGAAATACTGAGGTCAAATATTGCGATAAATCTTACTTGACAAAAAAACATCCTAATATGGTGACTTTTTAAAATATATTTTGGAAATGTGAATAAAGAGTTTAACACAAGCCCATCAAGGAGGTGAACATGTTTATTGTAACAATTCCAGAACTCACAAAATTAGAGTATGTGAGTGAATGAATTATTATGATTATTATTATGATTATTATTAACATCATTATACTATATTATTATTGTTGTTGTTGTTATCAATATTATTATCGTCACCATCATCACCATGCATGTGCATGGCCCACTAAATGAATCAAATGACTTGCAATAATATATAATTGTGGGCTTTATTATTTTTTTAGACAAATGAGAATGCATGCTGATCTTTACACAAGTCAAAGAACAATCTGAACAGTTTTCATCATATATTTTGACATTTCTCTGAATTAAAAAAATAATAATAATAATTAAAAAAAAGGGAAAATACGGATCAATGCTGGTTGGTGGCAGCAGTAATCCTCTCAAGTGGAATATTCAAAACATTTAAATTTTTTGCGGTTTATTATATACATCAATATACTAACATCAAAGATGATAGATACAGAATTCATGCTCTTTTTAGAACTAGATTTGGTGTTATATGGGGTAAAGAGAAAATTATGTGTCTCTGCAAGTCATCTAGGAGTCTTCAGTGAAATCTAAGATAAATAAAAATTGAAATAAAAACGTATCAAATAATCAATTTATGTAGATATTAGTGCTTGTAAATAAATATTTTCTGCAGAATGTTTATTGATACAAGTAGGTAAGTAATGACAATGGAAAAGATTCACGCCCCAGAACTCAAAACTAAAAGAGTTTTATCCACTGTACCTTTTATGTAGAAATTACGGATGTTTAAATATATGCGTCTATTTGTTAGCAAAGGCTGGTTATTGCCTGGCCACCCATATAAAAAATTTCTGGCTACGCCTCTGGTTATCTCTTCGTGGGGAAGACTGCTATCTCGACAGTTGTTCAGCAGATATTCCACAATCTTTTGATGGAAAGTTTAGTTGAAGGAAAGACATGTGGTGAAAAATTTTTACACAGGCAAATAAAATGACTGCAGCCTTGAGAAGATTGTGAAATAAAGTCCACTGCAGGACCTTTTAACTATCAGACCCCTTGTTTTACGCCATCACTAAATCAGAGACACCATGTGTGAATGGGAATAAAAAGATAAAAGGCCTGAAGTAGTCCTCAGAGTGCCACGTTCCTTTTGGATGAAATAGAAAGTTGAATCCTATTTTGAAATCAAATTTCCAGACTAAAGGAGGAGAGAAGAGGCAAAGAAACCAAATTTCTTAGGCCTGGTTTCCAATCAGTAGTAATTTGGGGAGCGGTGTCATATTCATGTTGGTTCACTCTATTTTACTGAGTAAAAAGTGACTGCAGCAGTCTATGACTAAATACCTAACTCTGCCGGCAAGTTTTATAGAGATGATTTAATCTTCCAGCAGGACTAAACCTTTCATCAATACAAGAAGTATCAAAATTGGGTTTTAATAGTATTGCTGCTTTTGCTTGGTCAGCTAACCTCCATAAAGACTATAGAGTATGATCATGAAGAAGATGAAAATAGCCAGGCTGACAATTCTGTTGTAAAACTTCTATATTATTGATCTTTTTTATAACAGTTTTTTTAATATGAGAAACAGAATTTTTTTCCTCTAAGCCATAACCAAAGGGGATCAGAATAAATGGTTAAAATAAACATTTCTCAGATTCTAATAGATCTATACAGTGTATGAGTTTTACTTGGTGAGGTGAATATCTAAAGTAAATCAATTTGCAATGATCTTGTAATTTTTTTGACTTGCAATTATGATTCAGAAGAGCTTTCTTCAAGTAAGTAACTTTTAAAGGAAAGAAAAAATAAATGCTAAAAAATGAATGCATTTAAAAGGTTATGATAAGAAATCACCAGCAGATGACAGTATGACAGCGTGACTTAGATTCCATTCAGTTCAATTAATTCTCGTAAGAATTTTATTCGACAGGACCAAACTATATTGATAGTTAGATAAAATTAACAGCCTATCACATGTTGTTAAAGGAAAGAAAGAAAGACAGAAAGAAAGACAGAAAGAAAGAAAGAAAGAAAGAAAGAAAGAAAGAAAGAAAGAAAGAAAGAAAGAAAGAAAGAAAGAAAGAAAGAAAGAAAGAAAGAAAGAAAGAAAGAAAGAATGAATTTTATTTAGCTCTTATAACATCTATTTTCATTTATTGTGAGCATTTAATCTATCGTGCGTTATTTTAACTAAACCTTCATATAGATCTGAAAGTTTTAGCTTCTAAACCTTCCATTTTTGATTTACAAAATAACAAGCATTGCCAATCTTTATATTTTATTTGGTTAAATTGTCTACCGCATATTCATTACAATATTTTCTTATATACTTACGCAGCAAATAATTAAATAAATCATTCTCCCTGCATTTTGATTTAATTCAAACTGAACTTATGTGTATGTTCAGCAGCTCTCCAATATGTTAAACATTGTTATTAGACTTTTATAAATAATATTTGAATGATTTTGTTTGACTTGTTATATCATAGCATAGATTTTCAGCATGTTTCACCCTTTTACTCTTTAGAATGATGTTCTGTAATTATATGGTGTGTTCACATCTATTATCTAATTTCAACAAATTACTGCTGTAAACTAAAACTGTGGTATCAAAAGCTAATGATCGTTATAGCTGCCATTGGCTCATACCAAGAGAGACACACAGGTTATCACATAGACACTGTATTAAGAGAAATGGGAAAGAAAAACAAAGAGCTCATTAGTTTGATTGGTTCATAAATCCAACAACAAAACAGGCACTGCATGAGCCAGGCTGAGTAAGCCATCTGTTAAATATGTATAAAAATGCTTGTTTGCAGTATGATTAAGCAACTGCTGAGTTACAGGTTATATAACTGAGGCAGTGCTTTGATAAACTTCTTAAGGTTGATAACACTCTAGATATTACCTGCAATAGAGGCTTTCTGATGCAGCGCTTTGTTTCATCTCTACCTGATTTTTTTTTATTAGTTTCCTCCTGCTTTTTCATGAATATCAATTATATTGAAGGAAATAAATCCCATTATTGAGTCTACGTGCACGACTAATTGGGTAGGCGAAATATCAGCGAATTATTGGTCAAACCTGTGGTTTACTGGGAAACTTCCAGCGGAGCCTTTTTTATTGGATTGCTTTAAAGATAATAGAGGGTTGGGATTTCTGAGCACAATCCTTGGAACAAGTGTTAAAATTACTAATTAGGAGAGATTAGGAGCAGATGTGTTAGTGGTTGATAAACAGCTGCCTGCTGCGTAGTTAAGTGTTGAATTATTGCTACTCTTAGAGGTAAAATCTTTGGGTATTCCAACCACTGCAAGTAACTTTACTGAAAAAAGACCCATATCTAAAAACTAAAACGTACCAGAAACTGGCAAACAGTTAAGTAACAGGAGCAAATTCTGCCTGAAATGACATGTGTGAATTAAAGTAAGTACAGCTCCCAAACTATAAATTGGAAATGCAATTGCTTCTATTTGTACTACAGGAAGGTATTGAAGAATATTTTTCAGGTGGAACCACAATTTTACATGTCACCTTGTCTGATTTATAGGTGATTAAACAAAGAAAGAATTACATTTTATATGATATTTAGCCTTGCCAAATTGTTTTCCAAAATAAACACTGCAAAACAGGATGAAACCCACATCTTGATTGTAACTCAAGCAAATTTGGACTGAATAAGTTGAAGCATGTTTGTTCTACAAAAGTTTTAGTGAGCAGTGTGCTAGGCGGAAATGTGATTTTGGTGCAGTGGTGCCAAAAGTGGCTAAATTATGCACAAAATAAATGTTTTCCACTCATAAAAGGGAATCTTGCCAAACAAATATGCTGATTTATATAACTGGAGGCCTTCTACATAAGGCAAAGCCTTTGCTCCTAAGATTAAGCCACTGTTTAATTGAAATTTACCATTGAACACACAATATCACCAAACTAAATAGAAAATAATAACATAGAAAGCATATTGTAACACATGCCAGTTACATCTGAAATGGCCGTACAATTACCTCTGACAGCTCCTTGGAAAGGTCTGAGCCTCTACTTTCTAATTAGGGGGTGTGGCTAAAAATGAATACCTGCTGTTGCATTACTACCGCAAAGTCACACATGTCAGGTGGTATCTCATTTTATTTGTTTAAACCGCTATAAAACAAAAGTATTTGTGAAAAAAATATTTTGAAACCTGTTTTAGAAATTTTAAAGCCCCATTTTGAAAGGCATGTGGATGAAACACCATGTGACTGTGTTTTGGCTATTTCTATAAATAGATCAACATAAGCAGGTGTCAGATGGGGGATTAAAGTTTCCCTAAGGTGAGTATTCTCTTTTGCATGCAAGCTTTTTAATTTTAGTGTTACTTTTATCATACTTTATCCTTGATTATATCCTTAAAATGGATTATACCACCGGAGGTAGAGTACACTGTTCTGTCATGCATACCTTTAATACTTTAAAACATGGTTTCATATA
Source organism: Cyprinodon diabolis (assembly GCA_030533445.1). Taxonomy (NCBI): domain Eukaryota; kingdom Metazoa; phylum Chordata; class Actinopteri; order Cyprinodontiformes; family Cyprinodontidae; genus Cyprinodon; species Cyprinodon diabolis. The sequence continues at coordinate 18,559,733 of CM060082.1, read as the reverse complement.
TTATTTGTCAAAAAAATATTTGAGATGTTTCTTCTGCATAATTAATTTTTCAAATATTTTTAAACTTGTATTATTTACTAGATTTTGGTATTTAAGAACAAAAAAATGTACATAACTTTATATTGTGATATGTCTGATTTATGTCATTCAGTAATCCATTTACTTAGCTTACTTGAGTAGCTTTTCTTACAAGTACTTTTTAACCTTTCTTAGTTGAGTACTTTATTATACAGCTACTTTTTACTTTTAGTCGAGTAGAAGTATGCTGAAGTAGTGCTACTTTTACTGGAGTAAATTTTTTGGCATTCTACCCACTTCTGATATTGGCACTGGAACTTTATAATTTGTTTAAAAGGCAGTATTGTTACTGCACTAGGTAGGACAAACTGCCTCTGGGTTGGCCCGTGGAACACCTTGGGTTCTCCCTAGAAAGAATTGGAGGAGATGTTGGGGGCGGGCAAGGGGGTATGGTGGTCTGGGGAGATGGCAACCACCGAGATGGCACAAGGAAAGCTGCAACAGCCAAATACCCGTAATGATGAGAAGTTTGCCTAAAGAGGAAATTCAGGCCACTGATGTTAAAACTCAAACGCTAATCACAATGCAAGGTGGATTCCACCCCAAAAGGCCACAAGGGATGAAGGGATTAGTAAATGTCTCAGACAGTGGAAGCCGCAAATTAAAGAACTGGAGGAACCATCAAGAGAGGAAAATAAAAAAACCTGCATGGTATGTACCACCGACAGCTAGCTGAAGTGGCCGATATGAAAAAATCCTACCAATGGCTAGATAGGGCCAGCTGAAGCACAGCATGGAAGCACTGATCATGGCAGCGTAGGAGCAAGCCTTGAGCACCAGAGCAATAGAGACCCAGATCTACTATAGCAGACAAGATCCCAGGTGCAGACTTTGCAACGAGGCCCCAGAAACAATCCACCATCTCACAGCAGGGTGTAACATCCTTTCAGGAGAAGAATACATGGAACATCATAAGCAGATGGCTGGTATAGTGTAGAGAAACATATGTGTAGAATGGAAACTTGAGACGCCCAGGTCAAAATGGCAGCAACCAATAACCCTAACCCTGTGGGACTCCAGACACAAACAGACAAAATGGTTGCAGCCAACTAACCGACCAGACATTGTGATCATTGTCATCATATATATATATATATATATATATATGTATATGTATATGTATGTATAAATATATCCCTCAGGGATATACCAAGGAGATGTGCTGTCCCCACTGCTGTTCTGCATAGGCCTGAACCCCCTCAGCCAAATAATCAACAAGACTGGCTACGGATACCGACTCAGGAACGGGGCCGCCATCAGTCACCTCCTCTACATGGATGACATCAAGTTGTACGCTAAGAATGAGCCAGACATCGACTCACTGATTCATACCACCCAGATCTACAGCACAGACATTGGGATGTCATTCGGACTAGAGAAGTGTGGTCGGATGGTGACTAAGAGAGGGAAGGTAGTCCACACAGAGGGGGTCTCCTTCCCAGAAGAAACAATAGCAGACATTCAGAACAGCTATAAGTACCTTGGAATCCCACAAGCAAATGGCAACCTCGAAGAGGTAACAAGGAAAGTGGCTACAGCCAAATACCTCCAACAAGTAAGGCAGGTCCTAAAGAACCATCTCAATGACAAGAATAAGTCTTGGGCAATAAATAGCAATCCTCTGCCAGTAATCAGATACCTTGAATGAATAATAAGCTGGCCAAAGGAGGAGATAGAGGCCACAGGTGTTAAGACACTAAAGCTCCCAACCAAATCCAGCACCCTGAAACTGTACGCTAGCCGCAAGGAAGAAGGCAGAGGGCTAGTGAGCGTGAGAGCCACTATCCAGGATGAAACATCCAAGATCCATAAGTACATCAAGGAAAAGGCTCCAACAGATGATGTGCTCAATGAACGTTTTAGACAATGAGGAACAGAAGATGACGTGCTGGTGGTTCCATCATGGGAGGATAAGCCCCTATACAGGATGTACAACTAAAACATAACCAAAGTGGAGGATATCAGGACATCCTACCAATGGCTAGACAAAGCTGGACTGAAAGACAGCATAGAGGCACTCATCACCAGAGCAATAAAGGCCCAGATCTACCACACCAGACAAAACCCCAGGTGCAGACTGTGCAAAGAGGCCCCTGAGACAATCCAGCACATAACTGCAGGGTCCAAGAGGCTGGCAGGGAAAGCTTACATGGAGCGCCATAACCAAGTCGCTGGAGTGGTGTAGAGCAGTGTTTTTCATCCCTGGTCCTCAAGGCACACTGCTCTGCATGTTTTAGATGTTTCCCAGCTTTCACACACCTGTTATCAATTGATAGCAGATTATCAGGCTTTGCTGAACTGCAATAATCTGAATCAGGTTTGCTGAACCTCAGAAACATCCAAAACATGCAGAGCAGTGTGTCTTGAGGACCAGGATTGAAAAACACTGGTGTAGAGGACCATCTGTGCAGAGTATATGCTGGAAACCCTAAGATAAAAGTGGGAAACACCTCCAAAGATGGTAGCAAATTACCAAGCCAAGATCCTGTGGGATTTCCAGATACAGACAGACCAAACGGTAATGGCGAACCAACCGGACATTGTGGAGGAAAGCCGTTGTGGTTGACATAGCAATGCCAAGTGACTGAACCATCAGCAAAAAAGAACATGAAAAACTAGAGAAATATCAGGGGCTCAAAGAAGAGCTGGAGAAAACCTGGAAGGTCAAGGCATCAGTAGTGCCCGTGGTCATTGGGTGATCCCCAAGCTTGAAGAGTGGTTAACGCGGATCCCAGGAAATACACCAGACATTTCTGTCCAGAAGAGGGCAGTTCTAGGAACAGCAAAGAAACTGCGCAGAACCCTCAAGATCCCAGGCCTCTGGTAGAGGTCCCGTGCTTGGAGGAAAAAGGGAAGAGACCGCCGGCGGTGAAGGAGGAAGAGTTTTATGTAAAATATATATATATATATCTATATAGATATATATAGATATATATATATATAAATATATATAATGTGAGTGTGTGTTTGTAGGCTAAAAGCACAAAGTGCCAATGATGATATTCTAAACTTTTAAAAAAATGCTATATGTTGAAATTATGATGGGGCAGACTGAAGTCACAGAAGAAACATCCACCCCTAAAACACACATAAAGATAAATATTTTCTGTCTTCCTTTATATATGATAGGGACAACTGCACTTTATTCAGAAGCAATATTAAATAAGTAGTGTGATAACAATTAGGATAAAGTTACCAGTTTCCTGTTAGAGTAAGACCTTGTTAACTTTATTTAAAGGAATAGTACACCCAAAACATGATTAGCCTTCATTTTCTACTCACCCCCATGCTGAACAACACTCTGGAGTACTTTTTTGATATCTCAAATGCATCTGGAGATCTGGGAGGCTTCTTGCTGTCTGCTGACATTCAAATAATGGAGGTCTATGGTGCCCGAGGCAGAAAGGTCCATAAAAGTCCACAAAAAACGTGTCAATATTCCTCCATACTGCTCGTCCAATGTATTCCAATTGTCCTGAGTTGGTAGCGTCCATAATTTACTCGAAACAAAGTCATTTTGAATGTTTTTAGAGCATAAACAGTAGTGTATAGGATTTCCTAAAAGCGCGCGCCTGCGAGTTCACGAGCCTACGGAAACCGCGGCAGACCAAACCAGATGAAAGTGCGCATTCAGCTCGGCAAAGAACTCATGCTCTTCCTCAACACTGAAGTCCTCAGACATTTTTCTTTCGTTATTTCTTTCTTTGCACAGGTAAACAGCAAATTTCTTCTTCTACGCTTGCATTATCAAGAGCAGACGCTGAATGCGCACTTTCATCTGGTTTGGTCTGCCGCAGTTTACGTAGGCTCGTGAACTCGCAGGCGCGCGCTTTTAGGAAATCCTATACACTACTGTTTATGCTCTAAAAACATTCTAAATGACTTTGTTTCGAGTAAATTATGGACGCTACCAACTCAGGACACTTGGAATACATTGGACGAGCAGTATGGAGGAATATTGACATGTTTTTTGTAGACTTTTATAGACCTTTCTGCCTCGGGCACCATAGACCTCCATTATTTGAATGTCAGCAGACAGCAAGAAGCCTCCCAGATCTCCAGATGCATTTGAGATATCAAAAAAGTACTCCAGAGTGTTGTTCAGCATGGGGGTGAGTAGAAAATGAAGGCTAATCATGTTTTGGGTGTACTATTTCTTTAATTCATTCCTGAATTATGGTTTTATTTCTTTAACGACAGGTGACACTTTAACATACAGCGAGGCAGTTTGGAAGAGGGGAACTTCTTTTATCCGTCATGTCATGTTTGTATTTATATCTCAACACTTATCTCATAGGGTCAGAGGAATTATAACGGAAAGACGCATTTATTCCGAGATCTGAATCATCGTTTACGCACGCGCAGCAACGATCACCTGCAAGTTTCCAGGAATCACATCGCTAAAACCGGAAGTTGATTGTGTCAATTTCAAAATAAATGCAAACATTGAAGTTTGCGGCTAATCGAAAATACGTCCTACTCTTTAATTTGCTGGCGAATGTTTTTTAATAGGCAAAAATATATATATAAAAAATTACATTTAAGGCATATTGGAAGCAGGAATTTGATTCGTAATTCCTTTGACCCTAATTTGAACTTTCCACCGGAAGTTGCTGTGGGTTTCTTGACCTTATTTGACGCCGTTAGGAGGAATAATTCAGAGTTTGAGGTGACTGCCGCTGCTAGGCACCGGTGAGTCAATTAGTTCTAATCTTTGTGATACTCTGAGCTTTTAAGCTACCAAGGTAAATGAAAACTCATCATTTTGGAGGATTGCAAACCATTTCTGACTGCTTATCCGTTATTCCAGTTAACAGACTCGCCACTTGAGAGCCAGTATCATCGCATGGAGTAGCCCCCTTTACACCAGCAGCACCACTGGATGAACTGCCTTTGTCTCTCGCCTTATTAAACAGGTAAAAGGTCTGGTTTTGGGGTTTATATAATTGTGAATGGACTGGTTAACGGTGGTGGTACTGAAGTTACTCATCATAGCCGCTAGCAGCGGTGGCAGCCACCATGGTCATTTAATGAGGCAATCAAACACTTTGAAATAAACCTCAAAAACCGACTAAAGCAGACAAGACTGTAGGAGGTTGCTTCCTGATGGCTCACTGGAACAAAAGCAGCCTTACTATTTACACTGAAAAAAAATAATGCAACCATTTTTGGCATTTATTTCATCATATGAAGTTACTTTAACACAATTGTTTCATGTTATCAGGGTATGAAATAAAACAATTGTGTAAAAGTATCTAAATATGATTTTATGCTAAAAATGGTTGCATTTTTTCAGTATAGGGACAGTTTCACTCTTTCCATTTTGAAAGATCAGCAAAGTAGTTATAAAACATAAGAATCTGAATGAAAACCATTAAGCTTTCGTTGAGAGGAGGGGAAAAAATAAATACCTGGCAACTTTAAAATATTTCTTTCATTATAGTAATTTGATGTAATAAAACAATATAAAGCTATGCATAGTAAACTATTTAAGAATCTTTTACTGTTGTACTCATTAAAGCAACCATTTGCCTTCAAGTCATCTAATTAGTAAATGCATTTCACCTGTGTGTAAATCAAACTCTGCAGGTGCGGCTTTTCACCTCGCTAGGGATAACATTTATTATATTATATAAATTATGTATATTAATTATGTTTTTATATTAAGGTATGGAAAAGTGATGGAGTTTCAGTGTATACAGGAGAAATGCTAGCTTTGCTTTTAGCAGTTCAATGGGTGGAAGAGATAAGACCATTAGAATTTATCATTTGTTCAGATTCTAGTTCGTCATTAGTCAGTTTGCAAAATAATCAGTCAAATAGTAGGCCAGATATATTAATTGAAATACAACAAACACTTTACAGAATAAATATGATGCAGCTAGTTGTAAATTTTGTTTGGGTTCCAGCACATAATGTAATTAAGGGAAATGAAATTGCTGACAGCATGGCTAAGAAGAGTACAAATAAAGTAAGGATAGATATTAATGTTATAGTATAACAGAAATAAAGGGTATAATTAAACAAAAAACAAAAGAGAGGTGGCAAAAGTTATGGGAAGAAGAAAAGAAAGGTAGGTGGTTCTGTAAAATCCAAAAGAAGTGGACAAATTAGAAGAACAGAAAAAAAAACTGGAGAGAAGAGAATTATTTCAAGACTTGGAATAGGATACACAGGATTGATTAGGTCATCATTTTTAATAGGGAAACATCAGACAGGGAATATCTTAGTGACTGTGGGGAAGATGAGAAGGTCGGACATGTTAAACACGTTAAACGTGAGTTTTGAAACAGATTAAATTGTTTAACAGGATATATCCTGTTAAACAATTGAATCTGTATATATAACTATGCATAGTTTTATATTGTTTTATTACATGAAATTACTATAATGAAAGAGAAATTTTGAAGTTGGCAGGTATTTTTTTTCATCCTCTTACCAAAAGCTTAATGGTTCTCATTCAGATTTCTGCGTTTTTTTTAAACTATTTTACTGATATTTCAAAATGGAAAGAGTGAAACTGCCCCTACACTGAAAAAATGCAGCCATTTTTGGCATTTACTTAATCATATATAGTTACTTTTACACAATTGTTTTATTTCCTACCCTGATAGCATGAAACAATTTTGTTAAAGTAACTGTAAAGTAAGTGATCCAGTAAATGCCAAAATATAATCTATATATATATATATATATATATTAGGGGTGGAACGGTTCACAAAATCCACGGTTCGGTTTGATTCACGGTTTCGTGTTCAAGGTTTTCGGTTCGTTTCGGTATATGTTGATTGTTACACCCAAATCCCATAAAAATTTATGAAATTAATGAAAAAATCCCCCAAAAAATAATGGATTGTAATTATTTTTAAATGATCCGCGGAAACCCTGCATCATTTCCGTATGTTTTGCTGCTTTGAATTTAATCATCTCGCGCATGCTCTCTACCCTCTGCAAGGGACTCAGAGGGGAGCGGATGGGAGCCACAGCGGAGGCTGTAGGCTTTGCTTTGAGCAGCTGGTCTGGAGCGCAGCGCGGCGGAGCGCTGATGTAGTATGTGGGATTTCGGGGTTAGCATGACATGTTGGTCATGTTGTTGTTAGCATAAACAAAACGTGTTGCACTTTTATCCACAGCTTTCTTTCAGCCGTCATCGTAGGTCACTCTAAATGCAAAGCGGTCCCATACAGCCGACCTATAAAGTGCTGTTGGCGCGTCTTCCAACTCCTGTTCTTTCCCACTCGTTCCCCTTTCCACCCCTAATAAATAAATAAATAAATAAATAAATATATATATATATATATATATATATATATATATATATATATATATATATATATATATATATATATATATATATATATATATAATTAATTGTTGGCGGTAATGCTCACCTAACGTTTTTGCCAACGGCCATAAAAATTTTCAACTAGAAGAACTATTTGCCTTCAAGTCATCTAATTAGTAAATGCGTTTCACCTGTGTCAATCAAACTCTGCAGGTGCAGCTTTTCACCCCACAGGTTAAGTTGTTGGGGAATATTGCGATGGGTGTAGATTATAAAATATCATGCTCTTTTTTATTACTAGTATGTGTGCTCATGAACCAATAAGTTATAGTATTTAGAATTTTCTTTTACTTTAGCCCTTTTAAATATTGCTGTAAATCCTTTGCACATTTTGTACCTTTCATATTTTTAACCTTTTATTAAAGTTAATGCAAAAAACGTTACTAAACTGTAAATAGTTGAACAGATGAACTGCCCTAACATCTGTTTGTGTATAGTATGATGCTCCTGGCTTCTTGCCAGTTAACCCAGAGGATATTTGTTGTTAAGCACAACTAAACTGCTTTATTAAAACATAAATAAGGGAGCTGCAGTGGCAAAGGGGTAAACTGACCCATGTAGTCCTTGATGTGTCCCTGATGGTTTTGAGTCCTGCATTTCAATCTACCATTTTGCCATCCGATAATTATACATCCATAGGTGCCAAAGAACTCTTTAAGAACAAATAAACCCCGATTTGAGTTTTGAGATGCCATTTTACCAGGGAAACAAATTGAAAATGAACATTTAAATGAATATGAAAACTAAAATATTTGAAAATGTGGACAAACCATTATTCCTTTAACCATCATTGCAAAGTTTGGCTGGAAAAACGGTCATTTTTCAGTTCCTGCTGTCTATTTTGATCAGTTTTGCTTATTCATTTCTTACAGCCAATTTAATAAGTTCCCATTTGGATTTTCTATATTACCGAACCATTTAAATAGAGGCTCTTGTTTATTTTGTCCAACAAAATGGGAATCTTTAGGATCCAGAGTACTGAGAAGGCCAGAGCTTTCTGAAGGGGCTATCTCTCTTAGAGTCGTAGCAAAACGGCCATTCTAACTGTTGCATTTCAGAATTCTCCCGAGTGTTGCACGACTTTACACTAGCGAATAAAGTGAAAGTTTTTGGTCATTTATCCAGGGGGCGGCATTGTTGTGGCGGTTGGTTCGAAAGCAAGATTTGTTGTGTCCGGTGTCTTGGAAGCATCTTGCTAACCAGTTAACAACTTAGTGCTAGTAGGTTCCCAATGGGAAATTACATTGGGACCAAGTAGCACTTAGCAACGACACTGTCAAGGAACGCTATAGACAGCAGAAACATGCAAGAGGAGAAGAGTTTTGTGTTGGTAGGAGTATCCTCCGTCATACATTTTTTTTATTTAGAGGAGGAAAGCAGGGATGAAGTTGTTGTGAAAGAGGACGCCAGGGCGGCAAAAGCTTCGTTTGGTGTAGAAGGCTTACAGCCGTACATGTTTGAGCCCTTGCCTCGTAACACTGCCAGTTCTGTTAACTTTAAACCTGCCGAAGACACCGACATCCATCCCCGTGAACACTGGGATGCAACTCAATGGTAAAGTAAATAATTCTTATTACTTATTTCAACCGTTGCGTATATTAGCAGCGACATATGAATCAAGATGCTATGACGGAAAAGATTTGATTGACAAATTACCGTTGATATATGATTGGCCGATTTTAGGAGTATAAGCTGACGTGTAACTAACTGGCCTGCAGAAAATAACGGGAAATCTCCCAACAGATTTTAAGACAGGATTATTTATTTTATTTTTTTAATAGAAAATTTCTAACTTATGGGGACAATATTGTGTGATGAATAGTAGGTTTATATACATGTTTAAGCCAGAAGGATTTGAAATTTAAATATGACTTCCCTACGACTTTAAGTGTCCATTGCCCAGTTGTCTCTGTAGCTTGACTCTATAGCCGCATTTCCACTGATGTGCCAAGGTTGCCAGTGTTTTCTGATTGGCCAGTTCAAGGGGTTGTTTTAACTGCAAGTCTCTCTCCCCCACTGGACATGCAAGCACTTAACCAAATCTCTAATATTCAGTGTAATGTCAATACGACAGTACAAATTGTCCCAACCCAACCGAGCTGTACCATTATTCTATGGTTCAGTTCAATGTGATGTTTGATAATGGAAACACCAAAAATACAGAGCCAGAGCAGATTTGAATGCACCAAACCACTCGGTGGAAACAAGCTATATTTGAATAAATAAAAGTTGAATGTGGCCTCTTGATTTTTATTTTACCATATTGAACTGTTCCTCTGGTATCCAAGAAGACTGTTTTCAGTAATAATGTCAAACACAATGTTGTAAAAAGGGAATTTGTAAATGAGAAACTGGGATCTCTGTACCAAACCTGGTTCCTACGTTAAGTTTCAGTATAAATCCCACTAATCAAACCCCATTTACCTAAAGGTCTTTAGAAAGGTTAAAAGCTTTCTTTAAAAAAAAAAAAAAAAAAAGGGGATGTTGCTTAAGTTACCTAGTTATAATTACTGAGGCACAACCTGTATAGATGAAGTGTGTTTTACACACAAACTGTGTATTTTGCCATTTAGACAGGATATTTCATCTGAACATTTGCTTTTGTTGTTCTGCTCTAATTGTACTAATAAGAAAGGACATATTATATCGGGCACCTCCAAAGAAGGTCCTCGAGCGCCGCTGTCCTGCAGGTTTGAGAGGTGTCCCTCTAAAACCCCAAAAAACTGGCAACTTTTCAAACCCCCTCTCATCATCTAGCTGATGTGCAGTTTGGAGGCGAGGGTGCTTCTTCCTGGCTGGGAGCTTTGTTCTGCAGGGATTCCAGCGTTTGCCTTCCTATGCGGAAGGGGCCTTGTTACGGCACTATATTTATTGTTGTAAAGATGATGGATTGTCTTTTTTAAGCAGCTCCCTTTTAGTCAGATGTTGTGATGCCAAAGCCTTACATTAACCAAGGTGGAGCACTGCCAGCTCAATGTTGGCGTAATGAGGTTTAGCCTTGGCTTTAGGCCAGTTGGACCAATTGCAGGCTATAACTCCACCCAGGGCTCGGATATGCCCTGACTTAATGAACCTCGGGTTGAAATGGAGGTGGGGGGGGATTATGGTCCTTATTTTCTGATGGAGAGTGCACTTCTTTTATCACAGGCCCCCAACTGACTGCATCTGATGGCATCATAGTACTGATGTGTTTTTTTGTTGTTGGTTTTTTTTTAATTGCACATCTAAATCTACATAATGGAGGGATGCAGTTTTGTAATCATAAATTCAAGCTTTGTCAGGCATAAACAGTTTAGTTTGTCAAATTTATTTATACCCATTCATTTATTGGGAAACTAGCAGAAGTAATTTCAACACTTCAAGATTCACATTGGCATGGTTAATGTTTTTCTATATTTTACATAAGAAATATTTTTCTTTGCATTTACTTCTATTTATTTCTGAATTTAATCCTGGTTAGGGGAAGTTAAGTTATAATTCTATTTTTTTTATTTTTTTATTCCTATATCATCTAATCAAATTTTAAATTATCTCACTAGTAATTCAGACCTAAGCCTCAAGTTTCTTCCTTATTTCTGCACTCCAGCTGCTCTACTTTGCTTTTGAATGACAACTGCATGATGTGGCATCTGGCAGGACAGAGGAAGGATGTGCCTTTTCTGCTGACTCGCTGTTATCGTCTGCATGTGCTCTCCAGGTTATCTGAGAAGAGTCTTTGCTTGAAGTAAAACTGAGCCACTGGATTAAGGGATTACCTTCCCTATCGCTTGTTAAATCCAAGCAAAACAAATTCAATATTTCTAACCTTTGAAGAGCCCCTCGATGATGGCAAGACCTTTACATGTTTGGAGTCTGGGCTTATTTTTTCCATTGATTTAACAAGTTCAGAATGACTATAGCAAATTGGTTCCTTTTAATATTGTGCGACACTTAAAACTCCATTGCATTTCTGCCGTCACCCTGTAAGCTTGCATGTTTTTTTTTTTTTTTGTCATAATATACTTGTCCTGCTGATTAATGGTGGCTTTTTTTATGTTTAGTTTTTTTTTTTCATTGAAACTGTTGAGCAGGACATCTTTCACATTCCTGTTGTGAATTGCTTGTTCATGCAGAAAAGAAGGAAGGAGAAAAAGGCTGATGAGCACTTTTTTCAGTTCTTTGTGTTTTTTACCCTTCTGTTTGCACATAGACTCAGCCACCAATTTACCATAAATAAGTCGAGCCTAAAGTCAAACACTATTATTTTAGTCCTGTTTACCATCTAAAGCTGTGGTGTTTGCTCTCCTTGCAACTTTTGTTTTTGTTCGGTTTTAATTGTCAGTCCTTTACTAGCAGAGACCTGCTGACTTTAGATGTCCAGGCAATCATTTAAAAATATCTGATTCCCTGGCAAAAATGACCAACTCATAATAGAAAGACTTAAGCACCTATGTTAGGCCTTTGCCTTGTTTGTGAGCTCTGTGAAAAGCGGCTCCCTCCTCTACCTCAGTCTCAGATTAAGCACCATTCTTGCATCCAGCCTGAAGTTCACGTTTTGTGCGATTGTTGCAACCACACCCTGAAACTACGGTCGCTAGATAGACTCTCTCACAGGGGAATGTAAAGAAAGGCAAGGCTGCCTGACTCAACTTTCTTGCACTGTTGTGTACTTTAATGCTGATATTACAGCATTAGTGCTCTGCTAATGGAAGCAGTAGTGATGTCACTCAGTCCTGGAAAAAATTCAGTTTATTCTCTTGGTCTATTCTGTTTTGTGGAAGGCTCAAATGACTGTGAAATGACCTGAACAATCGCAGCATTATCCAGTAGAGTCCCAACTGGATCTGTGCTTCTATTTGATTACAGGCAGATTGCAAAGTGAATATTTGACCCTTCAGGATGGAACTGACTGATCAATATGCTTTTTAATTGGGGGGAATCTTAGGCATCATGCTCTCATATTGATCTGTAAATTTGTTAGAAGCTTAATTGTTTTCTTTTTTTGGTACAAGTTTTATAAGGCAATACGAAATCAACCAGTTCAGACAAAGAAGCAAGTATAAAGGGCAACATAACGTCTAAGAAATATTAATGAACTCCCATCCTCAGAGGCTGGTAACCTGCAGTTTTCCATCCCCTCTTTGCTTCAGCATATCTGAATCTAGTATTGGGCTCATAAGCAGGACTCTGTGGAACTGCGCTTCATCGCAAGGATGTGATCCACCTATCTGCATCATTCAGGTCTGTTAAATCAAAAAAATATTTAAATATTGCAGGACGGTGGCCCTATGATGTAGTTTGACACCCCTGTAGGCCGGGTTACTGAAAGGGTTCATTGTTGTAATTACAAGTCTTTGTGGGTGCACATAGAGGACAGTCTGTCAGCTGAGGACATTCATAGTCTTTTGATAAAGTAAGCATTCATCCTCGTTTTTTTTTTGTGCCATTTCGCAACCCCATTTTTTTATTTTGATTTGACTTGGCAGTCTGCAGGTGACTTTTTATCAGCTTTGCACATCTATTAAAAAGTGTCAGCCAGTTATTTAAAGAAAATGGTGCATCCAGATTTGATAACTTTTATGAACATGAATTTCCACTTTTGTTGCAGATCTTTATTGAATGTACACCTGACTTGACCACCATTCTAAAATGAACATGTTGACATCTAAATCGGGGTGGTTTACTTAATGAAGAGTTTGTGTTCTTTAGTTGTGTCCCAGCTGTAGCAAAGCAAAACTTAATTAGCTGATGAATTGCTATCTCAGTATAGTGCAACATTTGTGGAGTATTTTAATGGGCCTCTTGGGGACTTGATTTACCCACTGCTGCTCTAAACCAGTCAATTGTAGCTCTGGCTTCGTTTAGGGACATTGTCCTTCTGAAAAATGAATGTCTGTCCCATTCTTGGGTTATAAATCTTCACATCGTTTCTGACCAGCTTCCAACAAAAATAAAGGGCATTCCCTCAGCTTGAAGACGCCACCACCACAGTTTATGAGAATGTGTACAGCGTGATCTTGGTTACGCCACTTTGCTGAAATGCATGAAAAGCATTTTAGTTTCGTCATAACGTTTAGTTTTTGTCTCCTAACGAGAACACCCTTCTTCACTCTTGCTGTGTCACCTTCATGGCTTGTTGATAGCAGCTAAAATTGACATTATAGCCCCATTTACTCTCCCGTTTTGAAGCCGTGTCTAGATCGGTCCGAGCACGATAACGGAGTGTAAATGGCACGCACAACTGAACCGGACCATGCCAGACACAACCAAACCACGCTATCGTGGTGCTAGTTCATCAGTAGGGGTTGGCGCGTTTCAGTTCTCAGATAAAGAGTTCATGAGCAGACTGCGTCATCTCCGTACACTCAGCCTCTGTAATCATGAAATTTCAGAAATTCATAAAAATACTATCTTCCCTACCATGCCACATGATTCTGCTTAGCAATGTGATGAACCTCAATGTCTGTCGCTGTTTCCTGCATCTCTAAGTCCTGGTTAGACTATCGTTTGTCATATCCAAAAGCAGACTCAAGTAAATTCATCAAAGGCTACTCTCTTCTCCTGACTCTCCGCAAACTTACTGAACTTTACGCTGTGTCGCCTTGTTGATTTGCTTGTTTACCTCTAGAGAGCAGTAGTACCATAGATTGTCACTAGGAGGCGAGGAATCATGCTAGCGTGGTGTGTAAACGGTCGTAAGGAAACAAGAGCGGCACGGATCGGTTTTCAGAGGTTAGTGTAAATGGGGATTATATACGTAGACGCCTCGTTGGACGGAGTCTACCTATGCTTCGGATGTGTTAGTGTCCGCCATGTTGAATGTGGAAAATCTGTTAGACTTAGTTAAACAGTATCAGGAGGACTTTAATCTCAGAGTATACTTCATATTTGTAATATTTGTGTGTTTGTAATATTACAAGTTTATTTTCGTATCCATTTGGCTTCATTCTCCTGACTCTATTCTTGTAAATAATTAAAAGAATCTAACCTGGCTGGCCCTATTACTCCAGGACTGAAATGGTTCTTTAAACTGTATCTATTCTGGAAGTGTTCCCCCTTAATTCTCATGATGCTTTTTTTCATAATAATACCACTTTTGTCTTTTTTTTTCTTATAGTGGTGTCATGCTTTATTTCTAGTCTCCTAATAACCAAAATGCATCAAAAATGCACTCAAAGATGTTTAAAGTAAAAATATTCTTATGCTAGCTCTACTTTTGACTTTTCCAAAGCTTTGTTACTGACTCTTAAATTAACTTGAACTTAATTACTTAACTACTGAACTTAAATTACTTGGTCTTTCCTATTATTTTTCCTTTCCAATACTTGTATAATAAAAAATTCTCCAATTACCTAATCTGGCCAACTGAGGCTAAAACATTGGGTAGGATGATATTAAGGAAACATTAAATAGAAAAGGCTGAAAGTTTAACTCCTCCCACACCACCAGCACTTTGCCCTTATTTCCTTTCCTTTTTTTGTGTTTTTTTTTCTTTGTGGTTTAAATCTAAGAAATGTAACTCTGAGAAGAAATCTTTTTTTTTTTTATTCTCACTGCTGTCACGGAGCTACTCATATCTGACATCGTCTGAGCTCCATCTTGCGTGACTTCATCCCATTTCTATTTGTGCAGAATGTTTTCATTGCAGTTGTTACCAGAGGTAGATATTAATATATGTTGGATCCTTTAAAGATGTATAAAAGCATTATTTATTTATTTTTTAATGGTGATAATACTTACTCTGCACCACACTACAAGTTATGCGGATGTTTTGGGAAAAAAAATCTCATTAACCTTTTTATTAAAAAATATATTTAAATGGACTGCAAAAACTTTCCTGACCTTTTTGATTTAGCGGAATCCACTTTCTAAGCACCCTTCATGAACTTTAGCATTCTGACCACTGATTTAAGTTATCTGTTAGTCATCAAATAGATTATCCATTGGCAAAGTATGAGTATGTGGATCTGGAACAATAATGGCTTACCAAATATTATATGAAGCAGTACTTTGCTATTACAATGCTGTGGACAGTAATATTAAAATGGTAATTATTTGATATAGATGCATGGAGAGATGAAAAGGAAAATGATTGTTTTCTAAGTTTACCTGCCTGCTTTCGTTCTCCATTGATGCAAATAACACTTGCCGTCCTAAATAGTGGATATCAATACTGTAAAAAAAATAAAATAAAGCATAGGACTGATTAAAATGGAAACATTTAAACTTATTTTTTCTCTTTCTTTTGGATACTACACCACACAATATCCTGGTCTAGTCACATTAGTATTGGTCTCCATGTTGCAATGGTCAACAGGGTGATCATTAACTAAACTTTCTTTTCTTACCTGCCTCATTGGCTATGCTGACTTCTTTACTTCTTACCCAAGCCTTTGTTTTTTCTGAAATTACTTTCAGCTTTTACCTGTTGGGAAACTTGGCACCCTTGCATACATCCATTGAACCGTGATGTTTTTCTTCAGCAAAAATATAACAGTTTTTGACATCTTGAGGGGATAACTACAGGTTTAACTTCCCCCAGCCAGTAAGTTCTGCACTAAACTCGCTTTTTACTGTTTGTACTGTTGGAAAAGGACAACCTTTGCACAAGCCCCTCTGCCTAATTAATGCGGCCTTATGCTCACAAGCTTTACCAATGTTCACCTTCGTTTGGCTTCTTTTGTCCTTTGAGACTTGTGTAGCAATTATCATTGTGTCATTTTAGGAAAAAGAAATGTCCAAGGGTTGGCAAATAACAATTGGCAGCACATATCTAATCTTTTAGACTGATGTCAAAATAATCGTCATCAGCCTTAAAAGAAAATAAAACTATCGATCGTTAGAATTTTACCTAGAAGAAGATACTTATAGATTTTGGATCAGTCATTATTTTTGAAAATCTATTGTTTGGATAAGGTTCCAGATGTGACTTTTCAATAGAAATGGAGAGGATTTAACTCTAATCTGTTTTTCAGATTGAAATGGTTAACTTAAATAATAGCTTCTCCATTTCACAACTTGAACGATTTAATTGATCCGTTGATATTAAGCATCTAGTTACAGTATACAGGGGAGATGAGTAAAATGGTGTCACTGCAAAAAGAGTTGCTTTAATGTAAAGGAGGAGTGGTTTACGTCAAGCTCAAATGTTTATCCATTATTTGCTTTGTCTGAACTTTATTTTACTTTGCAGCCACATCAGGAAAAAGTGAATGTTTTGTCTTAGCAAATAGCTTATATGTCTTACCCTTTGGTATTAATTAACATCCTTATGGTATTAAACCAGGGCAACATAAGAGTAGGCAGAATTGTTATTGTTTTATATAATTGCGTAAAATGGCCAATAGCCATCTAACGCAATAAATAAAATGTCTGAACTTTTAATTTTATCTTTACTTGGTACATAGGAATCAACGCCATTGTTTAAGCCAGTTTAATCAGAGGCTTGGACCATGAAGCAGGATTATTGGGCTAGTGAGATAACTTCAGGTTTAACCCTTTCTCTCTGGCACCATGAGCTGGATTCAGTTTTAGCGAGGCTAGTCACCATGGTAATATACTCAACCCTGCTCCGGGGCAGGGTAGCTTTCAGGATGGAGCTGAATCTTAGGAAAGGTTCCACTTGGCATCCAATCAGCTGTTCTGTAAGAGTGACGTGCCCTTTCTTTGAAGACGAATTAAATTCACTGGGAAAATAACTTGAACCAAACATCACAATAAAGCAACTTGAAAACCAAAAACTAGTTTTCTTGACGAATTGAACAGTTTTCAATTCATTTATTTAAGGTTGGAGTGTTATGCTTACTGCACATTTTCTGTTAGTCCAATAAACCTCAATTCAATACTGAATTATGACTGTGTCCATCAGTTATTAGCTATATCTAACTGAAATGGCTGTTGCAAACACCCAAATATTTAGAAATAAAAATCATTAAGATTAGTAGGGGGTGCCCAAACTTTTCCATATGACTGTAAATAAATATATAAAGATTTTGTATTTAAGATTAAACACATTTTTGTCTGTCAGTATCCTCTATCCAGATCTCCTCATTTGGAAAAGTTTAGTTTCACATGCTTCGAATTGAATAAAAAGTCTATTTAGCCAATCTTTAACTCTCTGGGTATTAATGGATTAATGCAAAAATGATCAATTAGAAAAATAATCGTTAGTTGCAGTCCTAACTGTAGCCGATACATTACTAAATTGTTTGTGTTTTATGTTTATCTGCTCTCAGGTGCTCTTCACTCCTGAGGGGCAAGTGATTAATATGCAGTGCAGTTATTGGGATGCAGGCTGTGTTAAGTTACACATCAGTGTCATTTAAGCAGTAAGCAATCCTTTGCCACATCATTTGGCGTATTTCATTCTTTGACAGTGTTTGACTATTAAGACCTTTTTTTTTCTTTGCATTTCTGCAAGATGAGTTTTTGTTTCTCAGTGTGCAACATTAATTAAAACATAAAAGATTGCATTTTTATTTTTCTGGAAGAGCGCAAGAGGCAGTCATGAAACCCTCTGCTTAAATCCTCTGTCCCCCAAATGACAGGTGCTGCCATAGACACAGTCACTGTAGCCTGGAGCCCCTGATTTGTGGGGGGTTGTGGTGAGATAAAGATGGGTGTGGATTGACTGAGCAGCTGTTGGCTTTAAGAGTCTGTGCACATTGGAAACAACAGTGCTGAAGTTTAGGAATCTACCAAACCTTGAGTCAAGGTAAAGTGTTCACTGGGCTGTGTAGGGAGTTGGACGCGTCTGGGTGTTGAAAGAGTGGCCGGCTTTTAAACGTCAGAGTTATTTTCAGCTAAAAACATTCAGAGGCAGCAGACTGAAGATGCAGATACCATATAGCTAGCCCAAAGAGGAACATAAGAAGCTAGAGTCATCCTCTGCTAAATTTGGTCACCCGTGAAGTAACTGGGAGAGGTAATGATGGATCTTCTGAGTTTTATTTTCTAAAATTTAATTGTCTTGTCAGGATTTGAAATTTCTACAAATCCCCCCAAGATGTAGAACAATCTATTGTTATGCTATATTCTTCTGTTTGATCTGTCCTTAGCTAAACTGCTTTGGTTTTCTATTCATTTCAAGATCCACAGTAGGGCCCCCTTTTCTTTTTTTTTTCCCTTCTCCCTAAGACTTCATGAGGAAACGATAACAGGAAGCTTGAGGGAGCCCTTCCAAAATATGTTAACATTTCAGAAACAAAGACTGGCCCGTTTATTTTTTTAGGAGTTTGTGTTAAACTTTTTTATTTTTGTGCTTTTGCTTGTTTTAGTCACCATGTCACGTTTGGGGTGGAGGAACAAAAAAAATCTGAAAAACACCAAACTGGGTTTTTTACCTACTGTAATAGTTTGCCTAATTGAACTAAATTCCCCCTAAAATTATTATCCTGTAATCTTAAATCTTCCTAAATTGTTTTATTCTATCGTCTTTACAACAATGTTCTGTTTGTTATAAACTAAGCATTTTACTTTAGGGGGAATTTAATCAGGCATGAAGGCACATAGGGAAGTTGCACCTGTTTACATAATTGTTCATACTCAATGATGCTATTATCAGCACAGAGTGCACAAACCCTTTGAAGTGGGTTTTAGGTGTTTGTGGCTTTAAATGCCTTTCTTCTCACCCGCAAGACATGCATGTGACTCCACGTTGAGCCCACGTCCCTGGGGACAAACGATCATATCTCGCATGCCCGCCCATGCTTGTGTCTGACTGCGGTTGGGCATTTGTGTCAACCATTAGACTTTTAATAAAGCTGTTGTGGAATGCAGAGCTTGAATTTTTGGCAAATGGACCAGGGAAATGTTTAGATCACAGGATTGTTCTTTGTCCGCTGGAAAGCATAATTAATCTGGTGGCTTTTGCGGCTCTTTGAGTAACTCTGTATTAGTCTTTCTAGGCACAGTATTAGTTTTATTGTTGCATGTACTTATTGCAAGCCAATAAAGCATTTTTGAAGAAATTGTTAGATGTTTGATTGCTATAAAACAATGTGTAAAAGGTCTTAGAGAAATAAAATTTTTATAAAAGTGTGTGTGTGTATATGTATATGTATATGTGTATATATGTATGTATATATATATATATGTATGTATGTGTGTGTGTGTGTGTGTGTGTGTATATATATTTATGTATATATTTATGTATATATATTATATATATATATTTATATATATATATTTATATATATATATATTTATATATATATATATATATATATATATATATAATATATTATATATATATTTATATATATAATATATTATATATATATTTATATATATAATATATTTTTTTTTGATTCTGTGGCGGTATTATCTTTCTGTTTTCCGTATATCCGTATTATCCTAAAGTAAAAATCAGCATTGACATATTTCTGACACTCTTTCAAAACTGAAAGACCCCTCCCCTGGGCAGTGATTTTGTTGGAAGGGACTTTTTTAACATAGTTTTAAGACTTATTTTGTTTTACTACTTCAAGACCCACCAAAGAAACATACAATTTCAAATGTTATTTTACAAATTTGCACAAGAAGAGGAAAGTTGCAAATAAGGTATTGATGCCAGTCAACAGAGCACTTATTGATTGGAAAGCCAGCTTTCATAGTGTCAAATGACAGTCAATTCTTTTAAATTTACCCAGAGATCGCACAGTGCAGTGCTCAGAAACCACAGAAGACAAAGGCTTGATTCAATGGTGCCCTTGTTGTGTGGAGATCCATTTGTATAATTTGAGAAGTTTGTACTTGGGGAGTTCTTGTGGGTCTTCTATGTTGTGAATTAACAGTGTAGTTGCAACAATGACTAGAACCCTTAGGCGTTATTTTCCACTTCCGAGTTAAGCATTGTCACACAGCTGACTCCCAATGAGCAGCAAGTAGAAGGGGAAGATTTGCCTGGGAAAGCAGCCGCCTCTCTCTGGAGAGGACACAAAAACATGGCTTAATGTTCAGTTCCATCTGGACAAACACAAGAGTAATGCCCTGTCGATGGATGAGATTAAAGTGGATCATCTTTGGATGTTCTCTTATTATGCTGCATTTATTTACTTTTAGGCAAACATCCCACAAAAACACCTAAGAAATGCAGCATCTTTACTTGGTGCTCTTAGAACTGGGAAAAGGCGCATTATACCATAACAGTTAGTCAAGCAATGATAGTATTGCAGTAATTTACCCCAGGTAGCAGTAAGTCTATCTAGTTGCCAGAGGAAGAAAATAAATGATCACCATCTCAGCATGCTTTAAGGGAAAAGATTGCATTAGAATAAATGTTTCATTTTGCAATAAAAATGATTGGATTTTGTTTCCATAGAAATGTGTTTGTCCTGCAAAAGAATTTTATGCTGGTGAAGAAAGCATCACCACATCACCTGCACAGAAAGCCTGAATTAATGGTGTTTGAATAATTAATGGTTTGTACTTCAAGCGGCTCTTTGGGATTTAGATATTGTATATCATAAGTTTTATCCCAAATTATGTTTTACTTGAGAATTTGGAGTAATTAAAGTATTTAAATGGCTTCCGTTTACTGATTGACATTATCAAATAACATCATAAGTCGTCCGTAAACTCTGTAACTATTTTTAATGTGGGCATTTCTTGCAATGCTTTATGGGAAAGTTGAGGTTATCTTTCCCATTTTTATTCAGAAACTTCATAAATTTCCTTAATAGGTATCTTGCTTTTTGGTTTCATAACAAATGAACTTTTTTAAAGCCCTTTCTGTTTAAATGTTAATTTGTTTATCCGACAAGGGAAAACCATTTAAAGTCTTAAACGCCAATCAAACCAAATGGTCTGAATGTGTTGTTTTTTTTTTCACAAAGAAACAAAAATAGACTGTGACTGTTTATACAATGACTGTCATGTGATTGGAGGTCACCAGTGGATGAATGTCCTTTTCTGTTTTAAACCTTATAGTCATGCATACCCAGGCATTTGAAAGACCTCCTTTAAGACTTTTTATGTTTGCTATCAAACTTATGGTTAACAATGCAATTTTAATATATACTGAGGAGTACTGCAAGTTGAGACATTGATATTTTCCTCTATAGCTAAGTTTTTCAGTGTGTGGTTTTTATGAACTAGTCAAAGTTGGGACACATACTTCCTGCTTAGTCACTGATATGACTTTGTTAGTTCCTACTTTATTTGATTCTCTGAATGTAAAGGTTTCCCAGATTATTAAATCAAAGTTTTCACTTAAAACGAAATAAAATATACATTTCTCATTAATATACACATGGAGGCTAACTGAGAGAAATGATTTAAAGGGTTCATCAAATACATTTTTCTTAACATCAATGTGAAATCAGCCTATATGTAAAGAGAGCGTTGACCTCAAGTCTGGTTAAATATTGCTTGCCGTTTTTGGAGGTCTGGGGGCTTTACCGTAGTTTAAGGTGTGAAATAGGCATATCGACCCCCGAAATTAAAAAAAAGACCTCGTGAAGATGCTGGTTGGTCATCATCTACAGTGATGAAAGTCAGGTGACCAAATTGGGTAAAAAGTACATTTGACAAAGAAAAATGCATTACTCCAGAAGTTGAAACATGTTTCCACCAAGTTATTGAAGAAATGTTTGTAAAGTTATCCGCTAACCACAGATCAGAATTGGTAAACTTTCTTTTCCCTGTTGCATCGAATCTATTTACTTTTTTAAATCGGAAACAGAAGATCAGAC
The DNA here is from genome assembly GCA_030533445.1 of Cyprinodon diabolis. Taxonomy (NCBI): domain Eukaryota; kingdom Metazoa; phylum Chordata; class Actinopteri; order Cyprinodontiformes; family Cyprinodontidae; genus Cyprinodon; species Cyprinodon diabolis. Next base: position 18,537,638 of record CM060082.1, on the reverse strand, counting down.
CTGGAAGAAAACCAGAACTCTGTCATTTTACACATGTCAAGTCAATCTTTTAAGATGTATTAGGGCATTGGCGACTTGTCACCTTGCAGGTATATTTCAAGATGTTTTTCTAATAATTTCAGCTTTATAATACAAAGAATACACTATGCTTATAACAGGGGAAAGCGTCAAGGATCACATTAAGTATTTAAAAAGGAAATCTTGCTGCATCTGGCTCAGTATGCATGGGAGACCATTCCACATGTGCTGAAATTTATATTTAAAAAAGAGGAAAGAACAAAGATTAAGGGTAACTGATATCATGCAAAACACAACAGAAAAAAAATTAAATACTAGAGGTAAACTGATTAACTCACAACAGCACCATGCCCATCAGGGAGACTTGAGCAACAGAAAGACGAGCTTTATATACATCCCAAGGGGATGTGTTAAATGCAGAGACTTCATTTCTTGGCTCTGTATTTGTGACAGTGTAATGAAAATATAAGTTGGGGGGAGGGAGTATCTCCGGTAGCGAATCACCATCACCTGGACACACGAGTAAAGAGGACAGGCATACAAATTACCCTGCTTCTAAGGCCTGATTGACTTAATTTAGTTTATATACCATTTCAGGCATTTTTGGACTTTTTCAATAGAGTAAATGTGCTTAATAGGGGATGGATTGTCAAAAGTTCTGACATATCAAACATTTACCTCACATGACTGATCAGCTGTTTCTTCTACTGGCATCCTGAATGCAAGCATTAGAATTAAACTTCTCTCAATGTACCCGAAGTCAATGCACCATCACTAACACTAGCTGAAATGACAAAGTTAAAAACAACTTGCTACCTCTACTTCCTGTTTGTTAGTTGGCGTAAAAGTAACATATGACATTATGCTTTGCATCACCTGATTAACTGACTCCAAGGGATGTAAACGAGTCTAATTGGTATTTCCAAGGGATGTAAACGAGTCTAATTGGTATTTCCTTTTACTACAATACTCATACAGCATTCTGAGGTTAGGCTTATTTCCACCTGTAATAGTCTTTAAGGAGCCATTTTCACCCAAACTGTTAAGGCAGAAACCTTGAGGTGAGTAAGAAAAGGATGCCAAATGTATTTTCATTGGAAAGTAGATTCAAAAAGGTCTCACCATGGATTGTTTGAACACATTTATTTTATATTAATATTTTGCTGTCCATTACTGTAACCCCTTAGCTTGAGTAGAGTGGACCACGTCTGATGCAGATTTAATGCCCAACATACAAGTCATATGATTTTGAAACTGTTGAAAGCAAAGTAGTAGTGGTAGAGGGGATATATATATATATATATATATATATATATATATATATATCCCACAACGTCATACATACTAAATGAAGATGACGTTGTGGGAGCAGGGCATTTCATCACCTCTGGTCTTTATATACAGGTGCTGGTCATAAAATTAGAATATCATGAAAAAGTAGATTGATTTCAGTAATTCCATTTAAAAAGTGAAACTTGTATATTATATTCATACATTACATACAAACTCATATACACTATATTGCCAAAAGTATTTGCTCACCTGCCTTGACTCACATATGAGCTTAAGTGACATCCCGTTCCTAATCCATAGGGTTCAATATGACGTCGGTCCACCCTTTGCAGCTAGAACAGCTTCAACTCTTCTGGGAAGGCTGTCCACAAGGTTTAGGAGTGTGTTTATGGGAATTTTTGACCATTCTTCCAGAAGCGCATTTGTGAGGTCGCACACTGATGTTGGACGAGAAGGCCTGGCTCTCAGTCTCCGCTCTAATTCATCCCAAAGGTGTTCTATCGGGTTGAGGTCAGGACTCTGTGCAGGCCAGTCAAGTTCATCCACACCAGACTCTGTCATCCATGTCTTTATGGACCTTGCTTTGTGCACTGGTGCACAGTCATGTTGGAAGAGGAAGGGGCCAGCTCCAAACTGTTCCCACAAAGTTGGGAGCATGGAATTGTCCAAAATGTCTTGGTATGCTGAAGCATTCAGAGTTCCTTTCACTGGAACTAAGGGGCCAAGCCCAGCTCCTGAAAAACAACCCCACACCATAATCCCCCCTCCACCAAACTTTACACTTGGCACAATGCAGTCAGACAAGTACCGTTCTCCTGGCAACCGCCAAACCCAGACCCGTCCATCAGATTGCCAGATGGAGAAGCACGATTCGTCACTCCAGAGAACGCGTCTCCACTGCTCTAGAGTCCAGTGGCGGCGTGCTTTACACCACCGCATCCGACGCTTTGCATTGCACTTGGTTATGTATGGCTTGGATGCAGCTGCTCGACCATGGAAACCCATTCCATGAAGCTCTCTGCGCACTGTTCTTGAGCTAATCTGAAGGCCACATGAAGTTTGGAGGTCTGTAGTGATTGACTCTGCAGAAAGTTGGCGACCTCTTCGCACTATGCGCTTCAGCATCCGCTGACCCCGCTCCGTCAGTTTACGTGGCCTACCACTTCGTGGCTGAGTTGCTGTCGTTCCCAAACACTTCCATTTTCTTATAATACAGCTGACAGTTGACTGTGGAATATTTAGGAGCGAGGAAATTTCACGACTGGATTTGTTGCACAGGTGGCATCCTATCACAGTTCCACGCTGGAATTCACTGAGCTCCTGAGAGCGACCCATTCTTTCACAAATGTTTGTAAAAACAGTCTGCATGCCTAGGTGCTTGAATTTATACACCTGTGGCCATGGAAGTGATTGGAACACCTGATTCCAATAATTTGGATGGGTGAGCAAATACTTTTGGCAATATAGTGTATTTCAGATGTTTATTTTGTTTAATTTTGATGATTACAAATGACAACAAATGAAAATCTCAAATTCATCATATCAGAAAATTAGAATATTACTGAAGACCAATAAAAACAAAGGATTTATAGAAATGTTGGCCAACTGAAAAGTATGAACATGAAAAGTATGAGCATGTACAGCACTCAGTATTTAGTTGGGCCTCCTTTGGCCTGTATTACTGCAGCAATGCGGCGTGGCATGGAGTCGATCAGTCTGTGGCACTGCTCAGGTGTTATGATAGCCCAGGTTGCTCTAATAGTGGCTTTTAGCTCTTCTGAATTGTTGGGTCTGGTGTATTGCATCTTCTTCTTCACAATACCCCATAGATTTTCTATGGGGTTAAGGTCAGGAGAGTTTGCTGGCCAATTAAGAACAGGGATACCATGGTCCTTCAACCAGGTACTGGTAGCTTTGGCACTGTGTGCAGGTGCCAAGTCCTGTTGGAAAATGAAATCTGCATCTCCAAAAAGTTGGTCAGCTGCAGGAAGCATGAAGTGCTCTAAAACTTCCTGGTATGTGGCTGCGTTGACCCTGGACCTCAGAAAACACAATGGACCAACACCAGCAGATGACATGGCACCCCAAACCATCACTGACTGTGGAAACTTTACACTGGACTTCAAGCAACGTGGATGAAGTGCCTCTCTTCTTTTCCTCCAGACTCTGGGACCTTGATTTCCAAAGGAAATGCAAAATTTACTTTCATCAGAGAACATGACTTTGGACCACTCACCAGCAGTCCAGTCCTGTTTCTCTTTAGCCCAGGCAAGACGCTTCTGACGCTGTCTGTGGTTCAAGAGTGGCTTGACACAAGGAATGCGACAGCAGAAACCCATGTCTTTCATACGTCTGTGTGTGGTGGTTCTTGAAGCACTCACTCCAGCTGCAGTCCACTCTTTGTGAATCTCCCCCACATTTTTGAATGGGTTTTGTTTCACAATCCTCTCCAGGGTGCGGTTATCTCTCTTGCTTGTACACTTTTTTCGACCACATCTTTTCCTTCCCTTCGCCTCTCTATTAATGTGCTTGGACACTGAGCTCTGTGAACAGCCAGCCTCTTTAGCGATGACCTTTTGTGTCTTGCCCTCCTTGTGCAAGGTGTCGATGGTCGTCTTTTGGACAACTGTCAAGTCAGCAGTCTTCCCCATGATTGTGTAGCCTATAGAACTAGACTGAAAGACCATTTAAAGGCTTTTGCAGGTGGTTTGAGTTAATTAGCTGATTAGAGTGTGGCACCAGGGGCCATCAATTTTGAACCTTTTCACAATATTCTAATTTTCTGATATGATGAATTTGAGATTTTCATTTGTTGTCATTTGTAATCATCAAAATTAAACAAAATAAACATCTGAAATATATGAGTTTGTATGTAATGTATGAATATAATATACAAGTTTCACTTTTTAAATGGAATTACTGAAATCAATCTACTTTTTCATGATATTCTAATTTTATGACCAGCACCTGTAGTAATGCTGTTTACACCTTCTGGTGAACTGTGCTGCAGACCTACTTTCCCTATCAGCTCAAACTGCCCTCTAACCTTTTGAAATAATCCACCAACCAGAGACCGAATTCCACATTTGTTGAATTAAGCCACAATCATATACAATAGAACCTCATGTTTCATCCTTTAAATATGTGATCATAATATGTAGAGAGAAATGGAAAATACTCAATTCAGCCTTTTAGTTTAGCCTGTTTTCCAGTGTAGTCCTGTTTCTCTGACTGTGATTGGCTGGATGTGCTCTTTCATCCTCTGACATGGGAGTTGGTTCAGAGCTTGTCTGCCTGGCTGTGTGTTTCCTGGACGGGGCCGCCTTTTACAGCTGCTTTTTCTGTCTCCTTGAACCCCAGTCAGCCTCAGCAGATGGCCGCTCACACTGAGCCTGGTTCTGCTGGAGGTTTCTTCCTGTTAAAAGGGAGTTTTTCCTCTCCACTGTCGCTACAAGCATGGTTAGTGTGAGGGATTGCCTTCGAGTCAATGAATTGATGCAATCAACTGGTTTTCCTTAGATAGAGATCCATTAGAATCAATTTGACTGTATGATCTTGTGAACTGTAAAGTGCCTTGAGATGACGTGTTGTGAATTGGAGCTATAGAAATAAACTGAATTGATTTGAAGTGTTATCAAATTAAGAGTTGCTATTAATTTAAAAAATGTATATTTTTTTCTTAATCCACATTTAATGAGGTTGGTGCTGGCTTGCTTGTTTTAAAATTACCTTCTTATATCAACATGCATCTTAACTCTTTTCCAATCATATGTTATTTGCAAAAGTCAGTTCAGTTTGTTCATATATCTCCAAATCACAATACATGTCATTTCAAAGCACTTTACATAGACGGGTCATTCAACAGGATGGCATAATTTTAACTTCTAAGCAAAAATCATGAAAGATCTGCCTTTTGTTTTTTTTCCTCAAAAGTTTTCGAAATTCAGTTTTAGGTCTGCTATTAATACCAAACTTTTTTTTTTTCTCCCCAATTTGTATCTACTTTTTGTTCATAGTCTATTATATTAAGGATTTGCTTTAATTTTTCATCAGATTTCAGTCATACAGCGCATGTTAGGACTTCCAGCAATTTTAGTTCATACATTGCTCTCACACCAAACCTTTGGAATGCTCTCGGTGCCTGTCTCTCATCTCTGGAGTGGATCATGCTGGTATGAACCCATCCTGGGTTCTGCAATGGACAAGAGAACCATACAATGGAATGGTTACGACTACAGGTCTTGGCGTGGTTTAAGCAAACTCTGGAGCGGTTGCCAGGGATTGTTCATGTGTGCCGGGGCCAAGCGTACCAGAAACGGCAATAGAGGATGTTAATGAAGAGCCGCTTGTTTGAGAAGAAGGTAAAAGTAAATGGTTTTAAAATGTTTCATATGTGGAGTGTGAAAAGGTGCAGACACTTTCTGCCATATGTTTAGAGGACGATACAGGTGCTGGTCATAAAATTAGAATATCATGAAAAAGTAGATTGATTTCAGTAATTCCATTTAAAAAGTGAAACTTGTATATTATATTCATACATTACATACAAACTCATATATTTCAGATGTTTATTTTGTTTAATTTTGATGATTACAAATGACAACAAATGAAAATCTCAAATTCATCATATCAGAAAATTAGAATATTACTGAAGACCAATAAAAACAAAGGATTTATAGAAATGTTGGCCAACTGAAAAGTATGAACATGAAAAGTATGAGCATGTACAGCACTCAGTATTTAGTTGGGCCTCCTTTGGCCTGTATTACTGCAGCAATGCGGCGTGGCATGGAGTCGATCAGTCTGTGGCACTGCTCAGGTGTTATGATAGCCCAGGTTGCTCTAATAGTGGCTTTTAGCTCTTCTGAATTGTTGGGTCTGGTGTATTGCATCTTCTTCTTCACAATACCCCATAGATTTTCTATGGGGTTAAGGTCAGGAGAGTTTGCTGGCCAATTAAGAACAGGGATACCATGGTCCTTCAACCAGGTACTGGTAGCTTTGGCACTGTGTGCAGGTGCCAAGTCCTGTTGGAAAATGAAATCTGCATCTCCAAAAAGTTGGTCAGCTGCAGGAAGCATGAAGTGCTCTAAAACTTCCTGGTATGTGGCTGCGTTGACCCTGGACCTCAGAAAACACAATGGACCAACACCAGCAGATGACATGGCACCCCAAACCATCACTGACTGTGGAAACTTTACACTGGACTTCAAGCAACGTGGATGAAGTGCCTCTCTTCTTTTCCTCCAGACTCTGGGACCTTGATTTCCAAAGGAAATGCAAAATTTACTTTCATCAGAGAACATGACTTTGGACCACTCACCAGCAGTCCAGTCCTGTTTCTCTTTAGCCCAGGCAAGACGCTTCTGACGCTGTCTGTGGTTCAAGAGTGGCTTGACACAAGGAATGCGACAGCAGAAACCCATGTCTTTCATACGTCTGTGTGTGGTGGTTCTTGAAGCACTCACTCCAGCTGCAGTCCACTCTTTGTGAATCTCCCCCACATTTTTGAATGGGTTTTGTTTCACAATCCTCTCCAGGGTGCGGTTATCTCTCTTGCTTGTACACTTTTTTCGACCACATCTTTTCCTTCCCTTCGCCTCTCTATTAATGTGCTTGGACACTGAGCTCTGTGAACAGCCAGCCTCTTTAGCGATGACCTTTTGTGTCTTGCCCTCCTTGTGCAAGGTGTCGATGGTCGTCTTTTGGACAACTGTCAAGTCAGCAGTCTTCCCCATGATTGTGTAGCCTATAGAACTAGACTGAAAGACCATTTAAAGGCTTTTGCAGGTGGTTTGAGTTAATTAGCTGATTAGAGTGTGGCACCAGGGGCCATCAATTTTGAACCTTTTCACAATATTCTAATTTTCTGATATGATGAATTTGAGATTTTCATTTGTTGTCATTTGTAATCATCAAAATTAAACAAAATAAACATCTGAAATATATGAGTTTGTATGTAATGTATGAATATAATATACAAGTTTCACTTTTTAAATGGAATTACTGAAATCAATCTACTTTTTCTTGATATTCTAATTTTATGACCAGCACCTGTATATCTCAGTTGATTGAGTTAAACTGTATTTGAACACCCAAGAAGTACAGAAACCTCCGTTCTGTTAAATCTCTTTTTCTGTTGTAGGATGGTGGAAGGAAATGATGCATTCTCTGCTTGTGGTCTTGAACAATCAGTGAAAATGATATTTGTGTGCATTTGCTTTTTTTCTTTTTTTAAACGGCTCCACACTATTGTTGTATTACTAGCCAAAAATATTAATGGGCCCTTAGATCAGAAGATGTGTCTCCATATATGCTTTCTACAGGCATTATTTGCTTTTTTTTTTTTTTTTTTTTCTTTTAGCACGCTCTTTAGCTGTAAGGAGGATTTGCACACTTGAAACAAATGATTGGTCTCATGTAATGCCAGTTTGATTGTTAGTTTGAAAACTATTCTGTTTAATCTATTTATTTCATATTTACAGGCAGTTCAACAGTTTTTCCAAGTTGGCTCTTGCTCAGTATTTTTACTTGGCATTTCTTGCTTGAATGAATTAACGTCCTTCCTCTCTACTCTGTGTGGCTGCAAACGTTATTTAATTTTTGAGAACTATGTGCATTTAAGGAACATTTGGCAGCATTAAATATGAGGACCGTTTTTGAATATTGTCATAATTTAATCCTTCAGAAACCATGAAACTCTGCACTTTGCTACCAAAGAGTTTTAGGATTTTTTTTTCTTTATCTGCAGTGTAGATCTGTTAATGTAGAACCAAAATTATAACTAGAATGAGACCAGTGGGATTGGAGGCATGTGGATTTTCTTTTTTTGCAAGGTGTTCAGTACCAAAGTTTAATAATTTTCTTTGAGACTAAAGGAAAGAAGATTATAAACAATATATTAGAGGAAAGAAAAACTAAACCTAGTTCTGGGGTTGTCCTGAACATTTCTTGGCAGTTTCCTTCCTTAGGTTAGATGGAGAATTGGGAATCACTTGGAATGGATTTTCTCCATCAGCTTGAGCTTGTGTATCAGACACATATCAGACTCCATCTGTCTGAGCAGCAGCCTCTGACTCAGTGCTGAATGGAGTCACATGGCAGCTTGTCAGCAGGCTGGAGGAGGAAACATAATCCCAAGGAGGAAAGCTGCTGTTATCAGTCCGAGCCTGTAGGTCTTAGAGAGCGCCCTGTTTGACGAGAAGCTGGATGGTACGCGGTCAGTCAACAAGCTCTGCATTTATAACGGATAATTTATATATACTTTTTTTTTCTCTCACTATAGTTTCAGGTTTTTATATTTACGTCTTTTTCTTTTCTTTCCCCTCCCTTTTTTTGTTTGTTCATCCTTTCACAACAGAGTTCTAAATGCATTAGAATGTCTGCGGTGGCTTCAATGCAGTGAGAACACTGAGGTATTTATACTATTTATTGATGCATTTGTTAGTCATCTGTGCCATCTATATTTACCTAGTGTCCTGCTTTTTGTCTCATGATTGTTCAACTTTGGTTAATCATTTATCTGGTGTTGGTTCCACCTGAGTGGACACTTTTCCTGTTTTATCTTTTCTGTTTAAATCCCAGCCTCCTAATATCCAGTTGACTAGAGGTATGTGATGAGTCAGGCTTTCAGCCTATATTGCCGAACAAATGTAAACAAGTTCTGATAACCTCCACAGTTTGAAGGTATAAACTAAAACAAATACTGCTGAAAGGTTATTGCTTACAAAACCATGCTTTAATTGACCTAGAAATTATATCTGCTGTTTTAAATTTTCAAACATAGTCTGAGATCTCTAAAATCTACCAAATTCAAAACTGATCATTTGATTTCTTAAATCACGTTCTGTTAATAGAATTATTCTGCTACCGTTAATTGCTGTCATTGAGATGTGTTGGATTAATTTATGGCAGAAATAACAATTATGTTGCACTTATTTGTGCCACATAAAACACCAAGGACAAATATTATCTCACTTTGATGTGTCACAGCAATAAAAAAGGTCAAAAAGAGACATTTTGTTGCTTTATAGACTTAAACTCCTGTTTCTTTGTAGGCTTTTAAAAAAAAATAAAATAACTGTTTTTATCAGGTTTGAAACTTTTAATTTCTTCCCTTTCACTGTCCTGCTCTTTATACTGTAAGTAAAGGGCTGCATTTGTTGAGGTTTGTACATTGTTATTAAGCTTCTATTTATAGTTACAAGCAGTTTCTTTGACACAATTTATTTGCATTTAGTTGTTCTTTAATTATGCATACTTCCAAGGATTGAATTAGTACATGACTCTGCAATCTGCGGTTGGTGTGCGCGTGTCGGGCTGCAGACTGAAGCTGTGCCCGGTCAGGGCCTCTTCGCCAGGACGCTTGTTTTAGACATGTGCGATGGCTTTTCTAGAGTTCAAGCCAGGCTCATGACCTCTGTCCAGCCATCTGACTGTTGTGCTTTTTCTTCTTATCCTTCAATGGAGCAAAGTAAAATATTTGAGATGAAAGGGTTCTCAAAGTACAGATGAAAAATTATCAAACTTGCCAAGAAAGAGAAATGGATTTCTATTAAGGTGTAGCTCAATAGATTATAGCATAGAAAATTTATTTAATTTAAAGGGCAGATTATGACATAGTTTCACTTAAAAAGGATGTGTTTCTTGGTTAAATGTCATGGCTTTCAGATAATTGAAACCTGAAATTCAGTTTTTTCTCCATTTTATTTTTTTATTCATGCTTGTCGCCTTTTACTTTATCTCAGACCTGGCCACGGGGGCAGCAGTCTTAACAAAGAAACCTAAGGCATTCCAGGGCAAGCAGAGACATAGTCCCTCCATTGTTTCCAGGGTCATCTCCTGGGCCTCCTCCCGGTGGGACATGCCTGGGAAACCTCCTTTTTATGGTCAAAACCATGACCTCATACTTGGAAGAGCAGATTCTCATCCTAGGCACTTCACACTTTGCTGTGAGCTGCCCCAGTGCAAGCTGTAGGTCTTTGCTAGAGCCAGCAGAACAACATCTGCAAAAAACAGGGAAATAAATCTGCTTTTCCTCTAATTAGACACCCTCTGGCCATTGGCTACACCTAGAAATCCTCTCCATAAAGGTTATGAACAGGACCGGTGGCAGAGGGCAGCCCTGTTGGAGTCCATCATGCACCGGGAATAGGAGCGTGACTTAATGCTCCTTCTCTGCTTCTACAGAGACTGGATGGCCCCTATTAAAGGGCCTTTGAGTCTGTACTCTTGGAGCACCCACTACAGGGCACCACGAGAGACATGGTCGCCTGTGTTCTCTACACGATCAAGCAACCTGAAGAGGGTGTAAAGCTTGTCCAGTGTTCCACAGCTGGAAGAAAACCACTACGCTCCACCTGAAACCCAGGTTCAATAATAAGTCGGACTCTCCTCTCCAGCTTCCTGGCATAGGCCTTCCAGGAAGGGCTGAGATGTGTGATTCCCCCCTGTGGTAGAAAACACCATCCAGTCCCCCTTCTTGTGGATGGGAACTGCCACCCTAGTCTGCCAGTCTATAATGTCCCAGACCTCAATATGTGTTGAAGAGTAAAAAATCTGGAGAGCATTTAGATTATTTTTTCACTTCTCTTGGGCAACAGAAGCATGCCATGGGAAACATTTCCCTGTAGTTTTTCTTATTAAAACAATAATTTTATCAAGAACTACTGGAGAAAGTAATTCAGTAGGTATCTTTCCTCCACGGCTCAGTTTCATTTTAAAAGTGAATTATTGATCATGAATTCAACCTCTTCTTTCTGCTCTCGTCTCAATCCCATCACAATGATTTGCTAATTACTTGCCCTCTATAACCTTTATTTGTTGTCAAACTAACCTGCTTCAAAGAGAATGCCTGATCATATGGTTGCAGATAATGGAAACTAATAAATCATAAAATTTTTTGAGCAAAGTCACCATAGAGATGGATATTATAGTAGGATTTTCTGAATTATTACTAGTTTGTATTTTGTTACAGTCAAATCTTTACCTTTTAAAGTAGATAACTAGTTTGACTGGTAAAACCAAACTACTTCCAAAGCTGTCAATGTCTAGTGACTCTCTACTTTAAAATACTTGTCCCATATAGCAAAAATTGTAAATCCAAATAAGTTATTTTCTTGACTAGAGGTGGTAAGACAATTATTCCAAGTGCATAATATCTAGTTATCATATTTTAAAGGTAAAAAAAAAAATCCCATTTGCAGATCATCTTCTTTACCCACTTAAATTAAGGGTAAATAAACTTATTTAGATTGATTTGCTTTGCAGGGCTTGTTCCTGTTCTTGAATCTTTAAAACCGGGTACTCATGTGGCCTCAATCATACCCAGTAATGCTGATAGAGATGGTGCTCTAGGAGTAGCCTCATCTGCTGCTAGACTACTTGAAAGAGGTCCGAATGAGGCAGTTTGCACAATATGCATATAAATTGGCTCATTACTTATTTCATCCGGGACTTATCTCCAAATAGTGCATTCACACTATCCCCCCTCCCTCATTGTTAAATGGCTTGATTGTATATGTACGTCTTTATGGAGAAAGATGACTTCTTGCATCTATTTTGTTAAAATTAAGCTCATTTCATATTAATTTGCTTATCCATACTCCTTGTCACATAAGTGGATTCATCGATTAATAAAGTTCTATCAGATTAAGATTTTTAAAACTCCCAAAGAGTTCCTAAATTTTGGCTCTTCATGCCTGGCATCCCGCACCTTTTTATGTCTCTGAATCAACGCACCCAAGTCGGATAATCAGGTGACCGCATGCTGAGAGGTAATTCAGCCATTTGTTTCGGGTGTTGAAGCAGAGACATGTCTATGAGGACGCCAGACCTCAAGGACCGGAATTGAGGAAGCCTGCTCTATGTTGCCGTTGCCTTTTTCCTGTTTTCAAACTCTTTCAGAAACAAGGTTTTCCCCCGACCAGTTAATAAATTCAGCATGGGAAAGTTTGGAAATTAGAGGTAAAAAATCTTGGTCTTTGACGCATCTTTGTAGTAGCTCTGTGAAAAGAAGACAAACTTTAACCTTGTCTTGTTTTTCTGTCAATACTCATCAGTGTCTTAATTCTTCACTGCTGTTGCATAATAAACAGCTGGTATTTTCTAAAACTGTTTTACTGAAAGCCAGACTGTATCTGACAGAAGGCAGAAAACTTTTAAAGTTTGTTTTATTCAATTCTCTCTCTTGCAGATCATTTCACATGGTGGTATTGTTATTGCCTCTGATCATTGTTATCCTAGTGGTATTATTCCAGACTTGCCCTAAGGTAGATGAACTGGTTCCCAGGGCTTTTACCCTTGATCCCAGTGTTCTGTAACTTTATCCCTGTTTAGTGAGCTCAGTCTCTTCCAGAGTGGTCAGATCTAGGTTTACTGAGAAAGTAATCTTTAAGTACATACAAGCTCACACACTTAATTGTCATATCTTGTGAACTGTAGTGCAGGGATTACCACCTTCGCTAACAATGTGAGCATTTCAGTTTCTTTGGTTGACTCCTAGATATTCTTTTAATTTCAATGCCTCTTTTATAAATCCCTTAGTGTCAACAAGGTCATAGATATGATTGCGCTCAGACATCAGGAGGATTTATCAGGGCTCTTGATTTTATTTCTGTCTGCTAAAGTAATCATAGCATATTGACAGCAAAGGGAGGAGGTCAATCTTTTACTGTTGGACTACAATAATGACATTTATGATGTTTGTGAGATGCTTTAAAGTTTCTGGAGGTCTGCTTTGTTTATCATTAGGTCGCTGCACAGTAGCATTGTTATCATGCTCTTATCTCACTAAAGCAATAATGACCTTTTTAAAGTATCTGGGAATTGCTACAAGGCCTAAAATCTGGTAAATGTTGTCAGATGTTTGTTTAAGCCTTTTGTTCTGCATCTATCACCACAATGCTGCCAAGTATATTGTAATTCACTGAGGTGTTTCCCATCTAAAATAGGTATTGATATGAGGATTAGAGCTAACAAAATCCTAAATAAAAATGGCTTCCCATAGTTTAGTTGGGTGTTGCCATAAAGAGAGGGGTGGGTATCATGTGGGAACCTGAAGCTGAGCTGTTACTACTTTAGTCGCCTGTGGTTGTTTGGGCATCCAATCAGGTCACTATAGGGGCAGATCTGGTAGCAGGCTCATCAAGGATAGGCTACATATCCTTCATGGTCTGGGAATGCTTTTGTATCACCCAGAACAAGCTGGAGTAAGAGAATTAGAGTAGAAAGGCACCTCTGGGTTTCTGTACTGGACTAATTGTCCTGAAACTTGACTTCTGACAGAAAAAAAAGCATGATTATTCTTTAACCAGGTTAAAAAAACGAAAAACATAGACATTTTTGCCATTTTTTCCCTCTAAAGATTAAGAAGGCACAATACAAACTTGCCTTAAAACTCAGTTTTAAAACATTAAGAATCCAGCTTTGCAGTCTTCAGGCTTTGATTGCTGAACCTTATTCTAGATACATCTGCTCCAAATTGTATCAGATAGCTGAGGTACATTCTCAGAATTCAGTCGATTGCTTCTAATTTCCTAATGGCAGTGTTCCTTATTAGCTTGCAAACTTATTGAGAAATTGAAAAAAATTCAGTTTTCAGAATCATCAAGCCCTAAATTGGGCAAACCAATTGTTTAATAAAAGGAAAATTGGGCACTAAGCCCTTTTGTGAGTCAGAACCAGTCTGATGATTTTGTGGTGTATATTTAATCGCTACTAGAATGTGATTTAATAATAAATTATTTCTATTTCACATGTGATGGACTATATTAAAATTATATGCTATCTGACTTTAGTTGACTGTGGTCTTATGAAATTACTCTTCCATTTGTTTGTCACCAGGTTATGCTGCCCAAAAGCTGTCTGAGTCCCAGCGAGAAAGAGAAGGGCTAAAGCCGCACCGGTCCAAACCAGAGCCTAAAAGCAAGCAACTTCCCCTGCAGAGCCATGAGCAACCCCAGCACGCCGAACAAGGTTACAGATGCCGTTTCTTCAGTTGTACATGGGGTAAGTTTACTGCTCAACATCTAGGGAAGCCCCATTCAGGTCAAGTCATGCCATTTTTTTCAAATCAGTTCTTTTAATGAAGCAGATTAATGCTCACACCAGTTCACTCCACTGTTTTACTTGAAAAGTTTCAGTTCTCTTTCTGTGTGCAGGATTTGTGCTGCATCAGCTTCCTTGTGCCCATTTGGCACAGAAGTTTGTGCTTTACAAACTTTGTCACATTTTTTGCTGCATTTGGGCCTTTCTAGTCTCATTTAAATTCTATTCAACTTGAGTCCAAAAACTGAAAACTTCCAAACTGAATAAATATAGAAAAACTGTGAAATAATATGGCCACACAGCTTTTAAAAGTAATCCTGTTATAGATGTGATGGAAAGCCCTGGAAACAGTTGGTCGGCAGCCAAAGAACACTTCATCCCTGTACTAAGAGGGTTTTCATCTCACTAGGGTCATCCCATTATTAATTTTTGTGGAGTGCCAATGTAAAACACCTGAGAAGGGGGGGGGGACGGCTTCAATATTACTAGAAGTATTCAGATTTGGAAGCTTTGATAATACCAGGGTAGAATTCCAGGAATTAAATCTGTTGTTTTTATATTATATTTTGTTTAAGATACATTTCACAGCAGCTGTTATGAAATGGGGGATTTCCTAGAAAGGCTGCTCTCATTTCTGATGGTTAGGTTTGCTAATATAGCGGAGTAAATGCTGACCTTGCAAAAACTGTTGGCAAATGATTTTTGTATCCTTGTGTGCCTAAGATACACCACAGCTTTATTTATTAGTGATTCAACTAACAATTATTTTGCAGATCAATTGATCGGTTGACCAAAGAAACCTTAAAGAATATTTTTTATTAAATTAAGCCATGTGAATCTAAGTTTTCCACTTGAGTGCTGGATAGAGGATATTGACGGATGAAAATTATATATTTTTTTATTTTAAATACAAAATGTTATACAGTTTTTGTATAGTTACTGCTCTAAGTGGGTTGCTCTTTCAGCTAAAGACATATCTTACAATCTCTATACTTCAGTTAACGATTACTCGATTGCTAAATTAGTTGATGATTATTTAAATCGATTAATCCGATTGTTTCCGCCCCAGGTCATTATTCCTAATAAAATTGCTAATTTCTTCCCTTGGAAAATCTTAAATAAAACAATTTCTTTTTGTTTTTTTGCAGAACGCTTTTGCTATTAGGATATACACTTGGCTTACTAAGTTGCTATCTATTTTGAGCTCGGAGCCCACTAATTACTGCAGGACATCCCATTTTTTTCCTCCAACACTTAAGCACTTTTCGTGCTTTTCTTTCATAATGATAGGGTTCCATTTCTAAACTATTCAATCAATGTATATTCTTGAAACGCAGTATATTTGAAGAGCTTAATCAGTTGTTTATAAATATTTTTTGTCTTGCCTTATAAAACTACAGGATTAAATAATTTAATGTATTATGTTCAATATAGCTACAATTCTTGTCTAACTCTTTTTGCTGTGATGGCTTGATAAGTAGCCCCAACAAATATTTTTCTTCCTTTCCGGTTAGTAGTGCATAGAGTAGATGAAATGTTAGGAAGAGTTGACCTTATGCTGTATATTTTTGGTTCTTTGCTTTGAATGGTGTCAGTCTATCCAATACAAGGCAGGGATATTTTAGTGCAACACAAATAACCTGTTTCTTGGTTCATGCACAGGTGGACTGTGAGCTACAACAAACAATAGAGATTCAGTGTTTTTTCACTTTCTTTCTCAACAAATGGCCTTACCTTTTCTTTTTGAGTTATTTTAACTTCTGTGTTGTCCACTACAATAATGACTTTAGTCATTAAAAAATATAGCTAAACACTCACTATAGCTCAGCTTAATATTTTGCTTTTATTGCACCAAACACCATAGAATACAACTTTGGTAGGGTTTGCTAAACACCATGTTATATGTGGCAAACTGAGATGGGTGATACACAGTGTATATATAGGACATATCGGATGCGATGTTTCGATATTTTCATTTCAAAATGAGACATTCAAGCAGGTTTGATCCACATGAGCTTAATCAGTAATTGTTTTTCTAATGCAAACATATTTTAAATATAGTTTATGGACATCAGTTTGTCACCCTTCTGATTTACCAGAGTGCAACAACACCTCCACGACCTAAGGTGGCCATTGCTCAGGCGTTGGTAGCAATTTTGTGGATGAATGTTATTTCTTCACCATAACATTGAAGCACCATAATGATGGGTAACAGCTTGGAAGAAGACTTGGCTGAGATTGAAGTATAAAATGAGCAATCCTCCACATTTCCTTCACATCTCTGAGGCACCAACCTAAATGCTGGGATGTTACCCAAGCTTAAATAAATCTTGGTAAACCTTGGATCTGCCATTATCTTACACTGAAGTCGTAACTAGCCTAGCCTCCAAAAGGGAGATGTGCTGAGGTGCAACATCATAGTCCCATTCCAAATGGGTTGGTATTTAATATATATATATATATATATATATATATATATATATATATATATATATATATATATATATATATATATATATATATATATATATATATATATATATATATATATATATACATACATACATACATACATACATACATACATACATACATACATACATACATACAGTGGGGCAAAAAAGTATTTAGTCAGCCACCAATAGTGCAAGTTCTCCCACTCAAAAAGATGAGAGAGGCCGGTAATTTTCATCATAGATATACCTCAACTATGAGAGACAAAATGAGAAAAAAAAAATCCAGAAAATCACGTTGTCTGATTTTTAAAGAATTTATTTGCAAAATATGGTGGAACATAAGTATTTGGTCAGTTACAAACAAGCAAGATTTCTGGCTCTTACAGACCTGTAACTTCTTCTGTAAGAGGCTCCTCTGTCCTCCACTTGTTACCTTCATTAATGGCACCTGTTTGAACCCGTTATCAGTATAAAAGACACCTGTCCACAACCTCAAACAGTCACACTCTAAACTCCACCATGGCCAAAACTAGAGAGCTGTCAAAGGACACCTGAAACAAAATTATAGACCTGCACCAGGCTGGGAAGTCTGAATCTGCAATAGGTAAACAGCTTGGTGTGAAGAAATCAACTGTGGGATCAATTATTAGAAAATGGAAAACATAAAAGACCACTGATAATCTTTCTCGATCTGGGGCTCCACGCAAGATCTCACCCCGTGGGGTCAAAATGATCACAAGAACGGTGAGTAAAAATCCCAGAACCACATGGGGGGACCTAGTGAATGACCTGCAGAGAGATGGGACCAAAGTAACAAAGGCTACCATCAGTAACACACTACGCCGCCAGGGACTCAAATCCTGCAGTGCCAGACGTGTCCCCCTGCTTAAGCCAGTACATGTCAAGGCCCGTCTCAAGTTTGCTAGAGAGCATTTGGATGATCCAGACGATGACTGGGAGAATATCATATGGTCAGATGAAACCAAAATAGAACTTTCTGGTAAAAACTCTACTCGTCGTGTTTGGAGGAGAGAGAATGCTGAGTTGCATCCAAAGAACACCATACCTACAGTGAAGCATGGGGGTGGAAACATCATGCTTTGGGGCTGTTTTTCTGCTAAGGGACCAGGACGACTGATCCGTGTGAAGGAAAGAATGAATGGGGCCATGTATCGTCAAATTTTGAGTGAAAACCTCCTTCCATCAGCAAGGGCATTGAAGATGAAACGTGGCTTGGTCTTTCAGCATGACAATGATCCCAAACACATCGCCCCGGTAACGTAGGAGTGGCTTCGTAAGAAGCATTTCAAGGTCCTGGAGTGGCCTAGCCAGTCTCCAGATCTCAAACCCATAGAAAATCTTTGGAGGGAGTTGAAAGTCTGTGTTGCCCAGCGACAGCCCCAGAACATCACTGCTCTAGAGGAGATCTGCATGGAGGAATGGGCCAAAATACCAGCAACAGTGTGTGAAAACCTTGTGAAGACTTACAGAAAACGTTTGATCTCTGTCATTGCCAACAAAGGGTATATAACAAAGTATTGAGAAGAACTTTTGTTATTGACCAAATACTTATTTTCCACCATTATATTATATTATATTATATATATATATATATATATATATATATATATATATATATATAATTTTTTTTTTTCCAAGTAAAGGAAAAATTCATAATTTGCTGGTTGTAAGCTGGACATTCAGTTAGATTTCGGATCGACCTTTACAGATTATTTAAAACCAAAGTATTAAAGTTTTATCGTTTTGCCGAACATATGTTTTGAACTTGACTTTACCAACATTAACAAATCCTCCTCCAAATTGTGGATTCCAAGTTTAGAGAGCAGCTGAGCTCCACTTAACAGAACAATGTGGATTCTGAGCTGGGAATCCCCCAGTAAACAAGCAGCATCATTATTTGGTCAAGATGCTTATCATTTAAAAAGCTTTTATCTGGAACCTGATTTAAAAAAAAACAGATAATTGGATTATGTTTTCAAAGTTTGCTTTGTAGCTCTTGGGTTCTGTTTATTTGCACTCATTAGTGATAGCAACTCAAAATAAAACCAGTTCTACAACTTTTACTGTTGCTGCATCCCACCTGCAACACGCTTTAATCAAATGTCTTAATTTTCTTGTCAGCCTATCATTTATCTCTGTAGAGGCCTGTTAACAATCATTCATTCATATATTATTGATCCATGCACATTTATTGCAGTGTTCCATGTAAAACTCATAGGATAGTACTTCTCCAAATGGGATTTGAGTATCAGTGTCTTGGCTGTAAAAATTGTCAATCACGGTTTCCCTGCTGCCATAATAAGGCAAATGAAAAACTTTTCCCTGTCATCTTGTAATTTCCTGTTGGAGCAGGTACTGTGTATCTCGTCGACCCCCCCGAAGCCTTACCTTGCTTAATTTTTTTTTTTTTGCAGCGTATTTTAGTGCAAGACGATTCAAAGTTCTGTACATGGATAAAACATCATAGCAAAATACAAAAAAGTACATTACACTGACATAGAGTTAATTAAATGAGTATTGTTTTCAATGAGACCCAGGCCACTTAGCTACGTGGTCCTTAATCCGCTACGCATCTGATCTTTTTCAAATGCAACCTGTGTCTGAGGGGTCATATTTTTAAAAAATCCCTGAAGGGCATTCATTCGACCTGAACGTCATTAATACTCAACAAAGGCCGCTATTCTGTATCTTGCTACGCAGGCGGATGATAATTTCGGAGAACAGTCTTTTTCAACCTTCTTGAAAAGATTATGTTTTGTTAATGCACTGGCTGGGGTTCAGAAAGAAATGGAAGACTTCAAGATAAACTCTACCATTACCATCCGTGTTTACTTATGTAACCACATTTGCCGCGCATCCGGTACACTTAAGTGGTGTCAATGCAGTTCACACAGGAGATCACATACAAGTCGCATATATTTGGGAATGTGAAAGCCCAGGCTAAAGAATTGAGCATTAATACCTGCAGTGTGAATGTAGCCTTAAGCCCGGCGTACACTGTGCGATTTTTAAATTTTTTTTCTCCAATCGTTGCACGCAGCTGCTGTTCACACTGTACGACTAACTGCAGGGTTTAGTCGTACAGGGAGTTCACAGCTCACGATTTATGTTCAGCCCAACACTCATGCGATCTACCTGCTCACACTGTACGACTAAAAACCACGTCAGAATCAGCTCCACAGTGAGATGGAGCTGCTCTGTAGCTCTCTATCCTGAAGCCAAACAAAAAGAAGGATATTAGGCTCACTATAGTGAAACGCGCTGCCTTGGCAATTTGAGCAATTTTTTGCTGAAAGTTCTAAAAAGAAAAGGCGACATGGCTGAGCAAACGTGGCTACTACGCTCTGTCAATTGTAAAGACAGAGCTGCATTTCAATCATTGCATCCCTGCCATGCTGCTGTGTTCACATCTGAGAGAAAGAATAAAAAGAAGAATCCTTCTGTGCGCATGTGCCCTAAATGATTTGCCCACGACGGTCGGGAGGAAATCAAACATGTTTGATATTGTCCCGACCTCACGATTCACAATCGGGAGGTGGTCGTGAGAGGCTGATCTCCGCTAGTACCCCCTGTACACTACACCACTCATGATGCACGATCAGGCTGAAAGTCGGCCCGATTAAAAGATTCTCGCACGACTGGAAAATCACCCCGAAAATCGCACAGTGAACGCCGGGCTTTAGAAAAGTGTTTTGTTTATTTTTTTGTGATCAATTTTTTTATTGTTTTTTACATTTTATACATTAGAGGAAGAACATTTGCACCAACCACAGGTAGTCAAAATTTTGTACAGTGTATACAGATTGGTGTCATTAGAAGTAGAACACCTTTCCTCCCCGCCCATGTTAACACTCCCCAGCCCTTATCCTCATTTCCACCCTCCCCACCCATTGATGTCAAGGCATTAAAAAAAATAAATAGCAACAATAATAATAAAAAATTGGTAGTAAGAAATGAAAATAATAATAATGTTAAGTAAATAAAATCAGTAAAAAAAAAACCTTCCCCTACCATCCAGGAATCACATCCACTGAATAAACAAGCAACAATAATACATCAAAGGAAACAAAACTATGTTCATAGGGATAACATGTCATATATATTCATATATGAGTACATTAACAAAGTCAATAAGTCAAACAAACATAAAAGTGCATGTATAAATATTTACCACAGTTCTGAGGGTTTCTTTAATAATATAAACCAGCAATTAATGTTTGATGATTTAGCACCATGTAATCGAGCTGAGAGCCCCATCTGAGGTGTTAAATAAGCCCTGTGAATGAATTTATAGTGGATCATTTGATGATCAAGATTCCTGGAAGACAGAATTACATTTGACCATATGGAATGCCAATCTAAATCTGATACTATATTTAAATCAGTCTTCCATAGTCTACTCAGTAACGGGGGTTTGTATGAAGCTTGGAATTCAAGGAGCCCTTCTTACCCTATAATGTCTCTAAAGACACGGATGCCTTTATCCCTCCACTTTGGAAAAACAATTATCTTTTTATCAATTAAAAGTCAATAGTTTTAAAAAAAATAGGGGATTGAGCAAAAAACTTTGTATTTTGGCAGCGCGTTGAACCTTATGCCAAACAGTGAAAAGATATGAAATTATGGGCCCAAAGTCTCGCTTTACTATCTTATGAGGTATATTGTAGTATATTAACTCAGATAAGCAGTGAGGGTATACTCAATGTTCTTCTATTGGACGCCATGACATTGAAGATCCTGGTTTCAACCAACTATTAAGTGGACGTAGGGCAAAACACTAAGAAAACCACTCAAAATTTGGTAGATTAACACCACCTGAGGATCTGTGTCTTTGCAAAGTAGATGATTTGATTCTAGGTTTCTTTTTGTTCCATAGGAAACGATTAATAATAGAATGGAGCTTTTTCCAATAGCCCCCTGGTGGAGCTAGAGGGATCATGGAGCTAACAAAGTTAATCCGAGGCAATATATTCATTTTAATTACTGAAAGAAGTGATTTTGAAGTCTATTCCCTGAGATGCAGTCAGCCAGTGTAAGGACTTTAGAAAGGGGTTAATGTGCTCTACGTTTGCTGAGGATGCAGGCAACAGCATTCTGAATTCCCCTTCTGATCTACTTTTAAGGTAGACCTGTGAATTCGCCATTGCAGTAATCAATTCTGCTGAAGATTATTGCATGAACTGGTTTTTCCAAGGTCTTGCTTAGACATCAATCCTTTTAATCCTGAAAATTTTGTCTAGGTTATAGGCCAGCTTTGTTACTGTCTTCATGTGTCTTTAAAGGTTTGGGGCTGAATATATCACTACACCCTCTTGTGCAACTATGATAGATTTGTTGCCTAGCTCCAGCTGGGATGGTAATTTAATCATGCATTGTTCTGTGAACAATGTTAGAACAACAAAAAAGTGTGAATCAAGTTCAAATCATGGTCAAACGGATAAATCTGCACATATATGGAATAAATCCACCAAAACTGAAATTCATAACGTGAGTTTATTAACAAAAATGAGCTCAAAGTCTAACATATTTCAGTTAAACTCTTGACTAAAGGAAGAAAAACATGGTTAAAAACTATAATCAGTAAAATTATGCACTGATATCACAGTTCAGCATGGATTTTGTGTTTAACAACCATAAAAAATTTGGAATTTCGTCAAATTAGCTTCTAATTAATTTGGAGCAATTGGAATATGTTCAAACTAATTCACAATGTAAGTCAAAGGGATAAAAAAAAAAAAAGTTTTATCTCAGTCACAGGAGTGTTTGTAAAGCTGTTGACTGTGGCACATAAGAGACAAGCATCAGTAATGTCTTTGCTGATGTTCTTGGAGAAGAAATATCTCTTGGATCTTTCAGTTATATCTGTGAAGTCTCTTTTTATAGATATACTGAACCTGGAGTCCAGTCTTTCACCACCTAATTTTTTTATTAATGACTGTTGGACCACTTCTACATTAAGACCTTTTCATCAAAGAAAGAGCCTACACTTTAAATGCACACCGTGGACTTTGTGACCTAAAGAGTTGACGCATATGAGTTATTTAAATGGTTCCTCAGGTCAATATACAGCGCTTGGTACAATCACTGTGACTAGCGGGGCTCCACTCTTTAAACATCACAGATGTAACATCACTATGGCCACAGGCTCTTATATAGACATGGAGCTTACACTTTTGCTCTATTTTTCCGCCTGCTCAACTACTAGTGATGGCTGAGGCCAGGAAAAAGTTGAAACCTTCCAAGGAGGCTAAAAAGAGAAAATGTGAAAGGGATCATGCACGAGTAAAAACATGTTCTTTCTAAAGGAGCTTGTTCGTTGACGTGGGCTGAAAGAAGCCGGATGTAAAACTGATTCTCCTTTATAAACTTTATTATTAGACTAGTAAGTTAACACTTTTCTCCTAGTATACAGTCATACATCTTTATTTTGGATGTCTAGTAGAAGCAAACACAGGCAGTTATAGGTCTAGCACGCCTAGTTGCCAAACCTATCATGGTGGGCCTTTTAATTGGAGGAATTTAATTGACTTCCACCTGGTCGCTGGCGCTCTGTTTTGTTTTCTCTTTACATTAAACATAGCAGTATGCTATGGCCTGGGGGGCGTTTTGGGGGGGTCCCGTGGCGCTCGCGGCCGGTTCGCGGCAGATGCGCATGGGCCCCGGCTGCGGGCGGGGCCGCCTGTGTGTTTTTCCTGGGTGGTGCGGTCGTGGTAGTAGTTGCGGCCGGTCGCTGGGGCTTGGTGCCGGGGGGCGGGGCGCGTTTCGGTATTCTGTGGGGCTGGGGCATTTCGGTCGGTGCCGTGGGGGGGCCGGTGTTTGGTGCCCGGCCCCACTTCAGGGTGGCCGGCTGCTGGCGGAGCCCGCGGACTCGTCCCCGCGGCTCCCCGGGGCGCCGGCATGGCGGTGGCTGGGGGTTTCTTCGGGGCTGTCTCTCCTCCTCCCTTGGTGGGGGTCTGATTTCCGGGGCTGGTCCCTCCTTGGTGCCTTCGCTCTTGGGGTCCCTTTGGGCGCCTGGGGCTTTGGGTCTCCCGGCGCTGGACTCAGTGCTCTGGGGGGTGTGCCTCTCCAGCTCTCCACAACCAATATTGAGCATTTTTTTTCTATGGATAAACTTTACATGCACAAGTTCACCCTCACAAACAACTAGAGGTGCTAGGCTCCAGGTACTCAGAGATTCACTTCCAAACAGAAACCCCACATTCATATCTTCAGGTAACACAGAGTACATGTCAGACTTAATAATACTAATTTAGCGATAGTTTCAAGGTGTTGCTTTATTGTATATCTCGTACCATGTCTTTTGGTTGTGCTGTTCTTTTTTTCATCTCATTACAGGTGATGAAGCAGACTGAAAATGTTTTGTCATTGTCTTCTTTCTATCTCCTCTTTCTTTCATCTTTTCTGTTTTTTTTTCCCTTTTCCTTTTTCTTCGGTTTTTCTGCTCTACTTACATTGCAGTGTCCATATAAACTGTAAAACTCCCTGCATAATTATAATAAAGCAATTTATATGCATGAAACAAGTGAAGCAGTATGGCAATTGCCATACTGCTACACTTGTGAAAGTAAAATCTGTTGGGCTCTTTTTGGCATCAAGACAATTATTCTCATTGCCACATTGCCAGACAGGACACTGGTAAAAAAAAAAACATAGCAGTATGCTTTAAAATAACACCCGTTAAACTTTTATCAATATAGACATGTAAGACATCGTTGGAAAGCTTAGATTATCCACAATTAAACCACCAAGTTCATTTTAGGGACCAGCGAGCACCAAAGTACAATTAACACAGATATAACAACATGGGAAAAGAAAGGAGCTGCGACAACATACCTTTGAAGGAATTCGGAAGCCATACTATAAATCAAGTCTACAATTGTTTGTACTCTTTTCGTACATAAGGGTCCACAGATTAAAAGTAATACAGCATATTCGTAATAAAGACATTCCATGGTGAGAAAATCGCCACATAAAATCCATTTTTTTTTACCATCCAAAAGTTCGAGCTTATACCTAACAGTCTTTCTAATTACTCTTGTTTCCGCTAACAATTCCACACAGTGTTGACCATGTTGGTTTTCCTGACCTTCCAACCTACAATACAAAATTGTCCCCGCCCACCACGTTTTGAGATTTGATGCCGGGACAGCCTTCGGAGTTTCAAAGCTGTCCCTCTCAGCTTCTGTAGTTTGTGTATGGCCACAAACATGACATTAGCTTCAAAACAAGGCTACACCGCTAATTTGACTATTGCAACCAAGACCATGTTTGAACTGATGACGTTTAGGTGGTGTTTGTCACATGGTTTTGATTTGTATTTTCAAAAACTAAAAGGTGTTAGCTTTCAAAAGATCACACATGTAATTTGGGCTAACAGTTCCTTAGTTATTGGCTTTTCCATTTGGGTATGCAAAAAGGTGAGGATTAATTAAAGTCAGGTGGACGTTAAGAAGTGTGAAGTATGTTTGAGATTTTAGAAAGTTTATCTAGTAAATCATTAAGGGTTACAGGGCAAAGTAGTGGTAGAGGAATAAAGGTTTCATTATCACCATCCTTAAAGATGCATTTTCTCATGTCTCTTTGACTAGTGGCGTTACTAAAATAGAATTATACTTCAAAAACAACAGATAAATGGTCAGGTAGGACATCAGGTACCCACACTTTGGAAATGTTTAAACCTTTATTGAGGATGGAGCCCAAAACAACACAATGTTTGTGTTTTTGCTGATCTTTGGTGGAGCCAAAGTTTCCAAGAGTATTGCATAGTTCTATAGCACCTCTGTCAGGACTGTCTATGTGAACGTTGAAGTTGCTAATATCAATTAAACGGTCATAATCAACACATCACTGATAAAAGGTCATTAAAATCAATGAAAAGTTTGTTTTGTTTTTATGAGGCCTGTAAATATTCAATGACGTGTTTTGAGGTGTGCTCTTTACCTGGAAAGCCAAACGGTCAAGAGTCATATTTGCCCAAAAATGCCGTTTTACACTTGAGTGAATTTTTTAACAAAGTGGCGACACCCCCACCTTTCCTTTGTCTGCTCTTGCAAAGAAAATTTTTGTTTGGTTTCGTTAACTCTGAGAAAGGATGCCTCGTTAAAATTTCGTAACCATAAGATTAAGATTATGGTCAGTAATAAAATTATTGATTAAAAATAATTTACCTGAAAGAAATCTAGTGTTCAATAAAGCCAGTTTTTATGACTTAGTGGTTGATATTAACCCTGTGTCTAGTTGTACTTAATAATATATGACTGAAGTTTGAGTATTTATTACTCTTATCTATTTAGCTTTATTCTTTTTGTCCTGTATTTGCACAATTTTACAACAGTGAAGTAACTAGTTACAATAAACTAGAGGTGAACAGCCAGAAATTGTAATGCAATAAAAGTAAAGTTACTTTAAAACAGATCCCTCAAGTTAAAGTATGAAAAGTCCAGTAAATAAATTTAATCGAGTAAATTTCATCTAATTACTAACCTGTCCAGGGGTTCCTGGATCCAGGGATGGGCAAAGCTAAAAGAATAGATCTTTTTTTTTTTCCGCTTTACTTCATATGAGGATTTGTATATTTAGTGTGAAAGAAATGAGAAACATCTCTGTTTGCTATTCCGGGTATTACTGTCACATTCTAAATCTTCAAACCTAAAATACCAAGAAGTCGAGAAAGGGAGGCCCTGCCCTACGTTATGATCCTAAGGACATTTTGTTGCTTAATACATTTTTATGAAGTAATTGTTTAGATAAGACAAACTGATACGTGAATGTTTGAATATTTAGGTTTTTGCAATAAGACATTTAAGATATAAGATGTGTGGTAAATGTATGTGCGGCTCGCTAAACTGTTGCTGAAATTTACTTTGACTGCTGATGCTGAACTGGCCCTACCTTGACCTATGCACACCTCTGCAAGAGGCTGTGTTGCCTCACATATCACAAGGAAGAATATAACCACTAGGGTGCTTCATTTGATTATGTAATAGAAAAATGTTCAACTCTAATATAAATGTGCGTGTGGACATCCAATTTGAGTATTTATTAATCCCAACCTATTGAATAATAAATGGATCAGCTTTTGATTCTTCTACTCAGTGACTTTATACTTTAAAGTGGCTATAAGAAAAGCTTTACTATAAGACTAAATGTAGAGTAAAACACCTTTTGTGGTAATTAAAGCAACAAATTTTCAAAATTGATGCTGATTTAAGAATTAAAAGAATAAATAAATGCACCTTTTATTCTAATTTTCTTACTATTAAAGTGTAGATATGGATAAAATTACATACACTAAGGTTTGGATCCTAAATGAGAACAATTCATTAGATTAATTGATATCAGTCAATTTTCTGCGTTTTGTTCTTATTGGTAAGATACTTGGAGCAGAATCTGTGATACCTGTAGTTAAAGAAAGTCTATAAAGATAAAAATGTTTGTTCTGTGACTGCGTGTTAGCAGTTATTGGCTGCCATCTTGGCACAGACCCCTGGTAGGTTAATCATTATCTCACTGATGGTCAGTAAAGGCGTACTTGAGAGAGTTCATGTAATCCTGTCTGAATTTGAAGACATGTTAAAATTAATGTCTTCCTCAGACACTTTGGGATCAGCCAAGGTCATGTGACAGAGGAGTGGCTAACAAAGACTGACTTATTGGTTTTGCTTTTGCCACGGGGAGGACATATGTGTTCGTTTTGGTGGCTTTAACAAACCTCTGTGTGTGTCAATGGACTTTCTGTACTCTCTTAAGGTGAGTGTGTCTCTCTTAACATCTAATCATGATTTCTGGCTCGTACTTCCTTTATGGATATTCTTCAAAAATATCCATGTACAGACTTTTAAAGCCTCTATGTATTATGATGGAGGTTTTCGAGGTAAATTTAACCTCTTCGTGAACTCTGCACCTGGTTAATATTTGCTCTAGTTTACATTCTTCTTTAAAGCTCTACTTACAGTCAATGTATAAACTGTTTAGAATTGTCCAGTTCACCAACTCTCTAATAGTAACTCAAAGGGAACAAGAACTGTTAGCAATTTGTCCTTGTACTACAACAGGTGCTCAATTCAAGACTTCAAGAGCTACTATCACACAACATTTAGATGCTTCCATTCACCTATAGATCTGAATCAAATACACATGGGATGCGGCAGCATAGTAGCTCTTGGGGACCAGATTTGAGCATGCCGACTTTGCCAGAATGCTTATATCTAAACACTTAAAACTCTGAGACTGGTTATTTGGTTGAAATGACTAGTTTTCAGAGTTTCATCTTTTCTAGATTCTTATAGTTGAGTAGTCCTAGAAAACAAAGAACAGCTTGACGGAGAGCGCTTTTCTGCAGAATAAAAAAGGAAATCGAGCCACTTTGTTTTTACTTTTAACAGTTCAAGTTTGTTTCGTCCATAGTGCTTAATGTTTTAAAAGTTAGAAAATGGCATAGGGACTGTTGAACTTTTTGTATTCTTTGTCCTCTTTGGCTAGGTAAATCACTGTCTTGTCCACAGCTATCTTCTACACTCACCGGCCACTTTATTAGCTACCCCATGCTAGTAACGGGTTGGACCCTCTTTTGCCTTCAGAACTGCCTCAATTCTTCGTGGCATAGATTCAACAAGTTGCTGGAAGCATTCCTCAGGAAGTTTGGTCCATATTGACATGATGGCATCACACAGTTGTCGCAGATTTGTCGGCTGCACATCCATGATGCGAATCTCCTGTTCCACCACATCCCAAAGATGCTCTATTGGATTGAGATCTGGTGACTGTGGAGGCCATTTGAGTACAGTGAACTCATTGTCATGTTCGAGAAACCAGTCTGAGATGATTCCAGCTTTATGACATGGCGCATTGTCCTGCTGAAAGTAGCCATCAGAAGTTGGGTACATTGTGGTCATAAAGGGATGGACATGCTCAGCAACAATAGTCAGGTAGGCTGTGGCGTTGCAACGATGCTCAATTGGTACCAAGGGGCCCAAAGAGTGCCAAGAAAATATTCCCCACACCATGAAACCACCACCACCAGCCTGAACCGTCGATACAAGGCAGGATGGATCCATGCTTTCATGTTGTAGACGCCAAATTCTGACCCTACGGATACGACCCATACGAATTTCGAAGCAGAAATCGAGACTCATCAGACCAGGCAACGTTTTTCCAATCTTCTATTGTCCAATTTCGATGAGCTTGTGTAAATTGTAGCCTCAGTTTCCTGTTCTTAGCTGAAAGGAGTGGCACCCGGTGTGGTCTTCTGCTGCTGTAGCCCATCTGCCTCAAAGTTCGACGTACTGTGCGTTCAGAGATGCTCTTCTGCCCACCTTGGTTGTAACGGGTGGTTATTTGAGTCACCGTTGCCCTTCTATCAGCTCGAACCAGTCTGGCCATTCTCCTCTGACCTCTGGCATCAACAAGGCATTTCCGCCCACAGAACTGCCGCTCACTGGATGTTTTTTCTTTTTCGGACCATTCTCTGTAAACCCTAGAGATGGTTGTGCGTGAAAATCCCAGTAGATCAGCAGTTTCTGAAATAGTCAGACCAGCCCTTCTGGCACAAACAATCAAAGTTACTCAAATCACCTTTCTTCCCCATACTGATGCTTGGTTTGCACTGCAGGAGATTGTCTTGACCATGTCTACATGCCTAAATGCAGTGAGTTGCCGCCATGTGATTGGCTGCTTAGAAATTAAGTGTTAACGAGCAGTTGGACAGGTGTACCTAATAAAGTGGCCGGTGAGTGTATATTGATGTAAGAATGACTAATCTACCCATGTAATACCTTTAGATCTGTTTATAAAGTAGACGTGGTAAAATATTCCATAAACTGGTTTGCATAAAGTTAACATGAGGATGTGATTGCCTTTGCTGTTTAAATAAAATCATAAAAACTTGACTTTACAAAGTAGGATATATTCCAAAAAAAATTTAAAACAATCCACTGGGCGTTTCACTTCCCATCCAGGAAGCTTTTTCAATTCAAAATGTCAGGGATAGCGTTGACTTTGAGATTATACAGTATACAGGCAAAGCAGCCTTGTTTTTGTTTTGAAAACATGCAAATTGGAACAGACGAAGCAGTCCAACCATTTGGAAGGGGGATCGTTTGGTTTCTTTTGTTAGACTTCAATACCCCATACTGATCTAAGTGTCTGAAAGGTCTGTCATTAAGGGGATTGTTGGCCTGGCTGAATAGATGAGGTCCTCTACTCTCCTGTGCTGTAGGTGGGGCTGCAATCATAACGGGAGAACCTGAGTTTAAGGTTGGTTTTTCTTAACATGGATGGCCTTCTTCACGGCCCTCTCAAACCACCTATTTTCTTTATCCAAAATGTGAACATTCTGGTCCTCAAAAGAATGTCCTTTTTCCATATGGTGAAGATGTACCGCAGAGTCTTGTCCAGAGGAGGTAGCTGTGTAGGCTATGAGTCTGTGCAGATGTTGTTTGGCATCTCAAAAATAAAGATAAGAGCATTCCCCACTGCACTGAACTGCATACACCACTCCACTCATATTTGGTTTGGGGGTTTTGCCAAACGTGCTTTGGGCTACTGTTTAAAACCTAGAACTCAATGCTATTCCTGACATTTTGAATTGAAAATGCGTCCTGGATGGGAACCGAAACATCTTCAAATTTGGAAACCAAGTCCAGTGGATTTTTTATTTATTTTTTTGTAATGGCTATTACCTTGATGACCAGCATAAAGTAGTATATAATAGTATTAAACCAAAAACACCATAATGTTGATAATAGGCTACCTGCTTGTTTGGAAGATTTGAACCACCTTTCCTCTTAAAAGTGGTAGAGCTCCCTCTTAACACCAATATGAATATTAATTGTTTACACTTGAATAAGGAATTTATGGATCTCCCAATCAGGACAGTTTTTTTTTTCTTAGTCCTTGCTCTGTGTCAGTCATTTATAAACCCATCTATTATCTATACCTGCTGCTTATCTCCAGTGGTTATTGGGAGAAAGGCTGGGTGGACACGTCACCAGTGCATTACTGGCATGGACAAACGATCATATGCCCACTCCTACAGGCCATTTATCCCAACTTTTTGATTGTCACTAAACTGTCACAAGTACAGAGCAATGAAATTCACTCTCTGCATTAACACATCCTCTTGTAAGATAAACCATTGTGCAGCACCCGGGGGGCAGTGTGGTGTTAAGGGTCTTCGCTCAGGGAGCCAAAAATTACATAATTTGGCCACCAGAGTCCTTTTCTCACTCAGCACAGGAAGAACATGCAAAATCCATCTGCAAAAACACCAGACCATTATTCATTATTCAAATTCAGAAGCCTCCTGTTATAACCTGACTGCTTTTATCACAGTGCAGCTCACTGAGGCATTTGGGAATAAGCACATATTGAGGCCCAGTGGATGATGCACTACAAATAATGTGTAACTTTTTGAAATGCTGCACTACATTTGCATTAACTTGACTCACTCTCAAGTGATACTCATTAGTGCCGAAACAATTAATCTCATTAATTGTAGTAATAAAGTTTCATAGGTGCTCTATGTGAAAATTCTGTCTGCGCGGAGGGCGCAGAAGCCGAAATTTATATAATTTGGCCACCAGAGTCTTTTTGTCATTGAGGCGGTTTACTAGAAAGAGACTGAGGGACAAAGAAACTAACAAAAACTCAATAGGGAAATTGAGCTAATTTAAATTCGTCATGTAATAAATTTTTATCATTTGATTAATATATTGTTTTTTTTGTGACAGGCTTAATGATGGCTGATAAATATCAAAATGCAAAGATAAGCCAAATCACTAACAAAAATCTTTTCTGATTGGTGTGACCACTGACTGAACAGATAAGGCACCAGGATTAAAGAAACCTGGCTGTTTGCCTGGTCTTGAGCCTTCTAGCTACACAGAATAGATCACCATGGTAACTAATGTTTGTTAAACCGAGTCGAGGCTTAATTAAGCCAGGATATCTAGAAAACCTGCTTTAATGTGTCCAGAGTTGCACAAAATTTGTTTTGAAAAAAATGTATTTTTTTTTGTTTAACTTTTTAATTTTATTAAATGGAATTTCAGTTTATATATTTTTTTGTACTTACTCTTTGTGTATTATTTTGCCTGTTCCTTTCATTATCTTATGATCTCTTGAGATTTTCCGTTTTAAAAGGGTAACTAACTAGACGATTAAAGAGCTGGAGATGGTTGTTAAATGTTAGCCCATAAACATGGTCATAAACTTTAATGATACTGTACTGATAATATGGAGGCAGTCATCTTTGGAGTAGGAGGCGGTTTAAGTTCAAAACTTATTTAATTTGTGCCAAAACCATTGCTTTATTTCTGCCTCTGCTTTCGATGCATGTTTTAAGCATGAAACGTCTTCCACTTCAGCTTCAAACTGAAGTTGCTTTTGAAAATAGAATTTTAGCAGAAGCTTTTCAGAGAAAACTGCTCTTTGAAAGCTTGATGTAATATGGAAGTTATGAAAACCTGCTTGCATAATATAAATTCTTATGGCCATGAAATAAAAAAAACTGAATTGCATGCTTTGTGCACAATCAGCTTTCCATGCAGTGTCATGTTAATACATGCAGGAATGCAGTGGCGGGTGAACCACGTCGTGTGACATGGCTAGAGGATCCACCGCCGGTCAACCCTCGTTTCGTTCCAAATGCTGACGGTGTGGGATTTGAGACTACCTCACCATGCACATAATCTCTTACTGCTCTCCCACACAGTAGCTACTTCAGCGACTGTACAAACACTTTTATTGATATTGCTTCTCAAGATCAGTTCTTTATTTCTGTTTATTTGTATTGCTTCACTTTATAGGGCCTTACTGGCCAAACTTATGTCCAGATACCCAGAACTATATCAAATAAATCCACTATATTCTAATAATATAGGCTCCGGATTCAATGACATGGATCAAGTTTCACTTCTTAGAATGCAGTGCTGTTATTTACTATTTTGATGTAATTAATTATGGATTATACCTTTATCATATGCCTTTTTTGTAAATTTACCTTTGCTGCACAGTGTTATTTTTATTTTATATTTGTATTTGCTTCAGTTTGCCTTTAAAATAGAAATATCCAATAATGTGCCTCAGTGGGGAAGTTTATGTGTACCAACAGAAAAGTTAGATTTATTGCATATACCCTTTTTTATTTTTTTTACAGCTATAGCAAAAAGACTACAGATTTATATTTTGGATGAACTTGACTTCAGTAGAGCTTAAGAGTTCTGCCAAGTTTGATATTTTGTTTAACTGCAATTTTGAAGAATCCTTTTCTAAAGATTGCTTCTGAATTTAAAGCTTTGAGTTTTCACTCAACCCTTGTTAATGCCTGTTTTTCTTTTTAATAAGAGTTGAAATATTTTAATCTTAATCAAATCATGAAGGTAGTTCCATTGAAGGTAATTTTATGTTATATTTGTTCATTCAGTTAATTTTATGTGCTGCCATTTGTTTGAATTGCTCTAATATTGGTGTGGGTCATTCAGTATAAAACTAATGTGAATTAGTTCAAAGAATTTTTAGTAGATTTTGAGAAATGTGCTAATAACAAAGGCTTTAAGCATTGTTTTTTTTTTATTTATATTACAGGAGTTTAACAGCTTGGGGTTTTTATTTCGGGTCACTTGAGCTTCAGTCGGGTTTTCTACAACATGTCCTTTCATGCAGACTTGTCCCCATGATGCTAGTCTCTTTTGTTCTGGCCTGGAACAATAGGTCATTTGTCGGTGTTTGCACTTGACATAATCATGCTCTGATTTTGATACCACCAGACTTCATGCTGTCATGAGCAGAAGTAGAAAGGTGGCTGCAGTAGTTTGGTGCTTTAACCTTCAGCAGTGATGTGTGAAGGAAAGTACCTGTTGTCTTCACAACTCTGGTTTGCTTTTTCTGCTGCTGCTTAAACTAGTTTGTTGTGTTTTTGACTCCCCAGGCCTTACTTTTACACATTGTATGTTATGGATAATCCTTTCACCTCAACCACAATCCTACATTCATTCCTTCAAGATCTCAGTCATTCATCACTAAGCTAAATTATACTCATGTTTCCATGAGACCTGAATAAAAATAAAATGTGCTTTTGCATTTTTCCCTAAATCAATTTACCTTTTAAATGTTTTTTTTTTGTTTTTTGCCATTTTTTTATTTTGTGCATTTATTGTTTTATGAATTTATGAATCAATACAGGAGTTAATCATTTATGTTATGACATGTATTAACATAGAGCTATGTTATTGATTGTGAAAATCTAAAGCACTAATTAAAATTGCAAAAATATGCAGATTGATTTGCTTTAATCCAAAGCCAAATCGATGTTTATAAGACAATTATAAGTCAAATTTTTTTTCCTCAGTTTAGCTTTTTTCTTACTGTGTGTGAGAAACTGACTCGGAACAAAGAGTAACTGTAAATGGTTTATGTCTGACTAGGTCTGTGTGGCCAAATTAGCTTCCATGCTCTTTTGCACAGTCCATGCATGGCTGATTTTCTGCACCAAACACCTACAAAAATATGCAACTACGCAGTGCACTACCCATGGAAAAACATAGTGGATGAGTGGCAGCTCCTACTTGAGAGGGTTTTCAAACGTACACATCAGTAGGCATTTTATGATTTGGCCCATAAATATCACCACAATCAACAGAATGTGAAAAATCCCTGGAAAGAAATTGTCAGTCTTGGATGACATGAGGAGAATTTTAAAAGGGTTGGAAAAGCCTGTTTTCTACTTCTACATTGTGTATTGTTGTAAGCTTGCAGTTTGTGCCCTAATAAACTCAATGTTTTCAATCAGGCAAGACTTTCTTGTTGGTGTAAAAAGAAGGAACTGTCCTTCAGCCAGCTGATGCAGTGTGCAGCCAGTGGTAGCAGGGACCTGGAAAAAATAAAGGAATCATTACAGCATTAGAGTTAAGTTTTGATGCAGGGGAAACTCAAACTGAAGTGAAACTTGATATAAATTAGGCTAAAATTCTGTTTACTGGTTAGAGGAGTTCAGGGTGGAAGAAACCAAATGCAAATACCACTTTGTTCTGAGTTTTATAGAGAATATGGAGAATTACTCATGCAAAAGTTTAGAAGAAAATTACCGAATGAGTTTGAGACAATATTCTGAAAGCCCCATATCTCTTTATTTAAAAAAAAAAAAAAAAAAAAAAAAAAAAAAACCCATACTT
The DNA here is from genome assembly GCA_030533445.1 of Cyprinodon diabolis. NCBI lineage: Eukaryota > Metazoa > Chordata > Actinopteri > Cyprinodontiformes > Cyprinodontidae > Cyprinodon > Cyprinodon diabolis. The sequence continues at coordinate 18,502,633 of CM060082.1, read as the reverse complement.
TGTTTTACTGCTGTGTGACAGGAAGACGTTTCGCCTAAGTTTGCAGTAAACTCCTGGTACCCATGTCAATAGAGTTTTTATCACATTTACGGCATAAATAAACCACTTTGTTGTTTGTTTCTATGTGGTTGCAGCATTAGAGCAGTTTATTAAAGATGAACAAGCTAAAAAAGCAGGCTGTGTGATGATTATTACAGAACAACCTCTTTGTCAAACTTATTTTCTAGAACGGCACAAAGCTGTTTAGATGTAAAAAGGACAGTTTTGCTGTTCATTGCTTTTTAATGGTTTCAGAAGTTTATTTTAAAATGTAATGCTTTACACAAAGAAATGTGATCCTATTTCTTTTAATGTTCACTATAGCTCACTCAGGCTCAGGCAAAAAAAAATCAGCGACTGAACTGTTTTCTTGAGGTTTATCACGTAGCATCAGGTGACCTTTGACCCCTTGGTTTTGCTGCAGGAAGGCTTCACTGCTGGAGCTTTGCTTACCTGAACAGCTGCCATGGTAACTCTTACTCTGCAATGAGGCGTCTACATCGTGATCCATCCCCACCTGCTGGAGTAGACCAACCTTTATCATAACATCCCACCAGCAGGGCTGAGTGGCTAAAAAACAGATCTTTTGTCACGCATGTGATTCAAGTCACGCCACAGCATGGAAACTAGTATAATCAATCAATCCCCATGGCTTTTGTTTCCTGTTTTAATGCAGGACTGGTCTTATGATGCTCGGCATTGTTTATAGCACTCAAGCTCCCTCTAGTGTTTGAGTGGTTTCATTTTTCTCATTTCTTTTGTAAAAAGTACTACAGGACAAAACTTCTTTATACCCACCACATTTAAAGCTGTGATGAAAACATGTTTAAAATAAATCAGAGATGACACTTTGCTTCAAAATCCTGAGAAGAAAAAAAAAGTTGTAATTTAATCATTCCTAGACTAGTGTGATTGTTTTCATTCCTACTAACGGTCTGCATCGTTATCATAGGATTGTGTAATGTAATATTTATCTTTAGAAAATGGTATTCCACAGATTGCCATGATGCATTTATTACCAGTGGTCATACTTCTAGAGAACTATTTGATAGTCAAATTTGACCTTCATTAGGGTAAATAGAGGGGTTTTAATCAAATCAGTTTAATTTAATGCCAGAAATGGTGTTTATCATTGTAAAAACTTGCAGGAAATCCCATATTTGTTCTGCTGCTGTAATTCTGCTGCTGTTTGAAATTCTTTTGTTAAATCTCCCAGGATTATCATTAAAAATCACTTAATTTCTGAAATGGTTCCTTATTGAAACACTGCTCTCCTCTGACTGTATACAGAACCTGTCCAAAATTATCAGTTTATTTTTTATTTTTTGCAGCCTGAGGCCTGTGCTTCCTCTCCGCTTCTCCAGCGCCGGGAGGAGGAGGACGACGATGGCGACTTGAACAAAGCTTTGGGCGTTCAGCGCTTTCAAAACATTCTTCGCCCTGCTGCATCTGTACCCGACGAACTGCTTCACTCCTACCATGAGGAGGACATTGAATGTATGAACTGAGCATTTACCTTTTAGCTTTTTTCTGCATCCACTGATAACGTTGTTTGTTTGATACTGTGCCATAAGTAATTACTGGCATCCCTAATGCAGGAAAAAAACTAACTTAATGTAGTAGTTATACTAAATATTTATTTTTAACCTTAGGTTTGGGAACATTTGTTCAAGATTTTAAATTCAATGTTGAATTAACTTTACCCTCAAAACTTTACCCTCAAAATATAACTGAAGGCATCCAATTTTTCCATGCATTAAAGACACAAAAGTCTCAGGGAATATGGATGTACAAGAAATTGAGAGAAAGGATGTGAATATTTGTGGGTTATTCATCCCCCAATTAATAAATGTAAAATTATTAGCAATTTTCTCTTTTTCAGCATAAGATGACGCACCACACAAGGAGATGTCATTAGGTGTGATCAGAGCTGTCTTTAAAAAAAAAAAAAAAAAAAAAAAGTTTTCCTGAATTTCTCCCACTTTCTTGTTTTTGTAGATCACCGTCACTACTCCCGTCACATTCACCGGCCTCTGTCCAAGCTCCCAACTGAGGGGAAAAAGAAAAAGGGCAGCGGTAGAAGGAAGAAGAGCAAAGATCATAAAAGCAGCCGTCCCCCCTCTAGTGGTCCTATTGAGGAGGGGGAGGATGAAGAGGAGGAGGAGAGCATAGAGGCTTCTTCTGCTCTGTCAGAGTCTGAGAAACCCAAAGATGTTGAGGTACTATCCTTTAAGTGAAAACAACTATAGAGGTGCACAATTTTTTAATCCGTTATTGAGATTTATTTTTTTATTTTTACTGGTTTTTACCCCCCATGTGGCAAATTAGTCTGATCACCTGAGAAAAAGCCTATCAATACCCCACTTTAAAGTCACTATTCATGTTTTATTACCATTGATTGTTGATTTTTAAAAGACAAAAGTATTTATGTTTTTGCTTTTTAAGATATTTTATGTAGTTTTATAAAAAAAAAAAACAAGCTAATCTGATATGTACAGAAGGCTTGCAGGATGACATTTCTGTACCAGGTATAAGTCTGTCCTTTTTTAGCAGTTGAACATAAAGTAGCATAGATGCATGTTATTTCTTTTGCAGAAGTTCTGCAGAAAGAGTTAATTTTTCACAAAACAAGATTTGATTATAAGCCTTTCCAAGCTGTCGTGTTGTTTTCTGCCTTGTCCGTGAGATCTAATGGACTATTACAAAGCAGGGCTTGCAGGATTCATCAAAAAAGGTTTTGTTTTGTTTTGTTATAGAGTTTTGCAGATTAACCTCTAAAATGACGCATACCTACTCTTTTCCCAAAGTAATAAGGAATTATGTGAAACTACTGGATTTAATTTAAAAACAGCAGACAGTGACCCAATGGTTTTATCAGAGAGGAATTCAATTAAATAAATTATTAAGGAATAAAATATGAAATGATTCAATTGCAAATTATACATTATAAAACATGGGAAAGTATGGAAAACCATGAAGTTTTAAACTTATAAAAAAATCAATTCAAAGCAGATGTGGGTCAGAATCCAGCCACTGCGGTCAATCGGGACAAGTACATCAGCCACAAAAAAAACCCTCTTCCCTTCTGCTATTAGCTTTTGTTAATAGGGGCTGTGTCCCCTACTGAGATTTTACCCATTGGAGAAAAAAAATAAAACAAACAAAAAATTACTTGGCAATGAATCATTTCTGATAATGTTAAAAAAGCAGATTTTTTTTTCTGGCGTCTTTAAATGTAGGATGTTTGATTGGGAGCTGTACACCACCTCCTGGGCTTCCCCTTTGTTCTGGATCAATGTCCAGCAGTAGAAAAGGCTGCAGATGTTTGTTAACAATACTTCAGGCTTTTGTTTCTTTTCTGTTTTGTCAACTGATGTTTCACTTTCTTTGCTTCGTTTAGTTTTTCTTGTCAGATGATGATCAGGTATCCAGAGGAGGAAACTCAACCCGAGAGCTGAACGTCCTTCCTCAGTCCCCTGCAAGAGCAGAAGCAGAAGATGTTTCCACCACTGAGTGAGTGCAGTTTCATTGCCTGACTGAGACACAAACTATTTATAATCCAATATTACCTTCCTGTATTCATCGAAACCTTCTAGCAGAGATATTTCAGGTTAACGCACGCTTTAGACTCTGAGGTGTTCTCTGTTCGTTACCATGACTAAGGCATCCAGTGTGCCTGCTGGGGATCATCTGATGGACCACAGTAATCCTGTTTTCATGAACCCATATATCACCATCTCTATAGAGACTCTGCTCACCCACACGGTTTCAGGCTCCTCCTTTTGCAGTGACTTTTCCACTTTGAGGTTTTATTCTGAGCCTGCATTACGCAGCATAAAGCTTTAGTCTAGTTGGCTAGAGAACAACCCCATTTTAGATTTATTTGTTTATTTAGTTTGGATATAAGAGAGAAGTAGCCACTGTGTAAGAGCTCAAAGTAACTTCAAGTAGGTAAGTTAGTGTTTTCTGCTTAGTACTTGTGTATTTGTAAAATAAAGCTATAATTTTTAAGTGTCATTCAGAAATGTAAGAAAACTGTCTAAAGAGTGCATTGATTTTTCTTCTCTCCATTTTATTGCAGCAAACGCAACTCAGCCAGCTCTCCAAGCCTCACGTCCCACTCTGCTTCACCTGAAAACCCACCTGTGGGTCGGGTCTCCTCCACGAGCCGTAGCTACGACCTGCAAGAGCGACGCCGAACAGGCAACATGACGGGTGCAGAGCAGGCCAAGTACCAGCGCATCCCCACGGATGAGACCGAAGCCCTGACGCTGGCCACTGCTGATCTGGATGGGATCAAAAGTGAGTGATAAATAGATTTCTGCGATTACTATTAAATTTTTTTTTTTTTTTTTTTATATCATCTGTTTGTAAGTAGTAGATGGTAATATATTATGTTTGCATTGGGAAAAAAAAATTATCTTGCTTCAGTTCAATCTCTTGTTTGGTTGTTTAGCCATTTGTTAACTGTATTACACAGTAATATAATGAACTGGTTTTAATTTTCTCCGTGAATATAAAAACATCTGATTAGAAAAAGTTAATTCATAGACTTTTATAACTGTTTAGGTTTATGTCAAAGTGTTTTGTGTTTCCCTTGTATTTTTAACAGCAAATTTGAAGTCTTATTTTTATTGTTTTAATTGGTTAAATGCTCTACTTATTTTTACTATTACTGTGTTTAGACTTTATCGATACATTTAAAAAATGGTTAAATGTATATAAGAAACCTAAAGCAGCCGAGCTTTAACCTTGTACATACCATTTTCAGGCTCGGGTCACGGTTCATAATAGCAGCAGCCTCATCAATCAGTCTATCAGTCTCCCTCGCCCATTTTCCCTTCTGCCCCCAAGATGCTTTAACTCCTTCACTTGTGGCTAGAGCTCTCCTCTAACCTGAGGGGAACAAGCCATCTTTTTCCTGTCCAGAACCATGGCCTTGGACTTAGAGGAGCTGATTCCCACCTGCACTCTAATACTCGGCTGCAAACTGCCCCAGTTCATGCTGTAGGGCTTGGCAGGATAGAACCAGCAGAACCACATCATCTGCTTACTGCATGGGACTTATTGTACTGGTTACCAAACCAGAACCCTTCCAGCCCTAGGCTACCCCTAGAAATCCTTTCCATAAAGGTTATGAAGTGGAGCGGTGACAGAGGGCAGCCTTGCCACAGTCCAACATGCACTGGAAACTAATGCTGGCAATGATGACCATACTCCTGCTCTGCTTGTTCAGGGACCGGATTGTCCCTAGTAGAGGGCCCTTGACTCATGTAGAGCCGTTGGTCAATGGCTCTACATGATGTTGACTGGAGATGTGTCGGCCATGACAGAACGGAAACATCCTGAGACCTAAGGTACTCGGGGTGGATCTCACCCTCCCCTAAAGCCTTACCATTTTTCATAATAAAAAGATAAGGATCCAGAAGCTGAGCTGCTAAAAGAAGGTTTTTAGCCAGTATCTTCTGAATTAAAATGAAAATGTTACTGAGAAATAACTGAAAGCAGAAAAAACCTGGACCTCAGCAAGGTTGGAGAGCCAAAAGGGCAACAAATATATTACATTATAAAGAGTCTTGGAGTCATCTCTACTTGAGATGCATGTCGAATGAATCCATCTTAATTGAAAACATGGATGGAGCATGAAGCGATGGAATAAACTATCAATTCTGTCTTGAAAAATTAAATATGTTTTCTTTGTAAGTTAGATATTTTTTCTTTAGAAGTACTGAATCTTCTGGCTTGGGGCATATCTCAGCTTGTCTTCATCACGACTGTCAGCTTCCCTGCACCTTCGTTCTTCTATCAGTTTTGCTAATCCTCAGATTGCTTCAGAAATGTAGCTAAAGTCTTCTTCTGATCCTTGCTTGGTTGCTATGTGGGCCCCAACATCTTGTAAGGTTGCCGGCTCCTAGCTCAGCGTGGGCCCGTGTTAAGGGTGGAAGTGATTTGCGTCAAAAAGCCGACCTCTCAGCAGAGAACACCGACAAATTAGAAAGTTTGGCAGACAGAGCTTCATTATTAAATTAAGCGTTCCTGCTGTCAGGTGAGGCCCCTAGGATTTGATCCTTATCCAACATGGGGGCTAATGGCGAAAACTGAACCTTAGTTTCTGACCTCAGATCATTACAGAGCTAAACGAGGCAGAGGGAGTTAAGTTGACATGACTGGTTTGATAATTAGTTCTTCTTTTTTTGGGGGGGGGGCGAGCTGAGTGTGCAACCTGGTTCATTAGAACTTCTCATCATGTTTTCTTTTATCTGCTTCCCGTCCCATAAAATCATCCTGGGAAAGTGTCCATCTATCTGGCTGCTGCTCAACTACAGGAATTATTTCAGCACCATCCTTCAGCTTCTGCTCAACTCCAGCAAATTATCACCATTTCCCACTGATGCATTTTGATGTCTGGAAATGCCGTCTTTTTTTCCCTAGCCACAGTACATTGTGGTCATGTAGCCTGCTTATGGGCCTCCTCTTCCTTTAAAGTCGCACCAGGACTCCCCCATCACCCCCACTCCCTTTGTTTTTTTTTTTTCCTACTTTGATGCAACCTGCAGACATCATGGACCGACTTTTAGATAAAACCTGAAGGCTGTGGAGGCGGGTCTGTTGCAAACAAGGCAGCAGATGAAAGAGTTTTTGTCCTTTTGAGGACTGTCGGATACTTATGACCCCACAGATTGATGTCGAACATTAAAAGCTTCTCTAATTTCATTTGCAACCATGTTTTCTTTCATCGATTGCTACAACTGGAACACATCAGCAGTAATTATGTGTCAGCAGATTCACTGATCTTTGAACTCCTGACAGAACAGTTTCTGCTCATTTTTGTTTTGTCTGAGATACCCAGTGCCGCTATTCTTTCTCTGCGTTCTTTTTTTAATACCTGGTGTGCTGCCAGCACGAGTAACTGTAGTCCATGCTCTGGGACAATAGAAACAAAACGGCCAGAAGGCCTCTGATCTGGTGGCCTGAGATTTAATCTAAACTTTTAAGGTTGGTGCAAGGCTGCTGAAAAGATGTGCAGTAAATAATGTATTCTTTCGGTATCTAGAAGAAAATTTTGTTTAAAGAAATGTTTTGTTTTTTGACACTAATTGGCCTTCTTTGTTCCTCAGGTCATCGATTTGAGGATGTTCCCGGCGTGCGCAGACACCTCGTCAGAAAGAGCACGAAGGGGCAAGTGGTGCACATTGGTAAAGACCATAAGGAGCCAATGACTCGCAGCAAAAAGCAAGACCGCACCCCACATGAGGTGAGTTTGTACTGGTTCTGGGTCCCGCTGCTTTTAAATTAAGAAGCCTGTCCTCATTTAGAGACTTGTTGCTACCAAACAAAATATCCATTGGTAATAATCCATATTGGGAATTCTAATAGTTTCTGAAAGTCTGATTAATAACTACAGAAAGGTTTCTAAAAGCGAAGCAGCTGATTATTTCAAAGTCCCCAAAATCTTTCAGTAATTAAAAGGATTTTTATTTCTTCTTTAATCTGACAATAACCAAAATGTCCCCCTTTTTAAAATTACCTCATTAGTTTTTGAGTATTATGTTATTTCACGCACAATATAATCTGTTTTTCTTGCTTGTTTAATCAATGCAAGTGTACTGCATGAGAAATAGTTTTTAAAAGTACTTTAAGCAGGAATGAAGCTTCAGAGAATTATGGGAAGAAAGTCAATATTTGATTCCTCAGATGAAAGAAATCTGAAAATTAAGCTTTTATCTTAGTTTGATGTTAAAATTGTGTTTGTAGTCATTTGTTTTCTTGCTTCCTTTCTCGAATGTAGATATAAACCGTGGCAACGGTTTTCCTATCTCTCCGTCTCTGTTTTAGTTCTGCTCTGGCTCTTTTGTGGAAGAGACAGGGAGAGAAAGAGGTGATTAAAAAAGAATGAATGACTTCTTTCCTTTCACGCACCAAAAAGAGATGGAGGAGAGAGAGAGAGAGAGAGAGAGAGAGAGAGGCTCATAGGTAACCAGACACTGGAAGGGAAAAGCTGAGGGATCTATGTTTTATTAACACGGACACGCATTCTCATGCAGCAGGCCAGGTTCACATCTTGCTGCTGTCATGCATGTGTGTGGTGAGAATTAGCCGTGAGTATGTCTTTAAAAGCGAAGGTCCAGATCACACTGAGTTAGGTCAACTCACCGCTTTGAGACGTTTCGCTCCTGCAGCCTCTACCGGTGGTTCTATACCGTTCTGCCTCACGGCCTGACGGCATCCTGCTGAACATGGACTCCAGTCAAATGGCTCGGTACCAGAAGGTGAGGCTGGGTGACCGGCCATTGTCGGCTTTGACCTGTGTGAGCGTGCTTTGACAAGCATGCAGTGGCTGCAGAGGACTGATTAAAGAGCTCTCCTACTTTTCTGGTGGGGATTTACAAGCTGGACTTATACTGACCAGCATGTTCATTTAACCTGCTAATGAGCGCCAAAGGCTGAGGGAAGACTGCTGATGGACTGCAACAAACTTTGAAGGATCTGTTAGGGGGTTGGAGCTTTTGTTTGAAATATTGCCTCTTAATGATAAAATCCTTATTGATTGTTAGTTCACACAACCTTGAGCACTTAAAGTAACATTTGTGTTTTAGAGCATAACTCGAAATACTAGATCATAATTTCCAGTGTTTGAAACTCTGGTTTAGAAATAAGTTGTAAAATGTCAGTAATTTGATTAATTTCCTGCTTCTTACTTTTAAGCATCCTTAAAGGAATAGTACACCCAAAACATGATTAGCCTTCATTTTCTACTCACCCCCATGCTGAACAACACTCTGGAGTACTTTTTTGATATCTCAAATGCATCTGGAGATCTGGGAGGCTTCTTGCTGTCTGCTGACATTCAAATAATGGAGGTCTATGGTGCCCGAGGCAGAAAGGTCCATAAAAGTCCACAAAAAACGTGTCAATATTCCTCCATACTGCTCGTCCAATGTGTTCCAAGTGTCCTGAGTGGGTAGCGTCCATAATTTACTCGAAACAAAGTCATTTAGAATGTTTTTAGAGCATAAACAGTAGTGTATAGGATTTCCTAAAAGCGCGCGCCTGCGAGTTCACGAGCCTACGGAAACCGCGGCAGACCAAACCAGATGAAAGTGCGCATTCAGCTCAATAAAGAACTCATGCTCTTCCTCAACACTGAAGTCCTCAGACATTTTTCTTTCTTTGCACAGGTAAACAGCACATTTCTTCTTCTACGCTTGCATTATCAAGAGCAGACGCTGAATGCGCACTTTCATCTGGTTTGGTCTGCCGCAGTTTCCGTAGGCTCGTGAACTCGCAGGCGAGTAGAAAATGAAGGCTAATCATGTTTTGGGTGTACTATTCCTTTAAAGCCTTTGAACCTCCATTTTAAATGGACCGTTTTTTACCTTTACTGGTTGTTTGGCACATGTTTGGGTTTGTTTGGTCATTAGAGCATGACTACTGTTCCAGGTAGAATTTTACAAGCAGGAATCCTGGACATTTTTCATTAACCATTGACCTTTAGTTATCTGAACTGTTCTTTTGCTGCAGCAGCAATCATTGATGCACAAGTTTGCATTTAATCTGGATTTTCCTTTTAGAGTCCAAATTATATGCAAAAAGGCTAAAATGTGTGCATAGAGCCCCAAAAATACTTGGGTGACCATCTCCAAGAGGTTTTGCCTTAACTACTGATTTGTGGATTTTCTCTCATCCACACTTTATCAGAATTTTACATACGTGTTTGAAAATATACAGTGGGTACAGAAAGTATTCAAACCCCTTTCAATTTTTTACTCTTTATTTCATTGCAACCATTTGCTAAAATCAAAGTCCATTTTATTTCTCAATGTACACTAGGCACCCCATCTTGACCAAAAAAAACAAAAAACAAAGATGTAGATGTTTTTGCAAATTTATTAAATCAACTTTTTTGATTTTAGCAAATTCTACAATGAGATGGAGTTAAAAATGTAAAGTGGTACTTTCTGTACCCTCTGTACAATCCCACAAACAACCCAGGAAACCAAGACTTGAACTAAGACTCAAGTCTATCATATACTAGGAAATGCTGGATGATTATTCCGCATTGTGAACTCTTTGATATTAACATGGTTTCAGAAGGAAACCTCTGCTGTATCTACACACTCAAATTAAATTTCCACTTGCTCTGATAGACGAACCAAATGGCCTCTGGAGAAAAGCTTAGATCATAGGAGGCCTAGATTAAGCTTTTTTGATCAAAAAAAATAAAATGTAGTCTGTGTTCAGAAAAAAACAAGCAAAGCTTGGTGATTGCTGTATTATGCTGAGGGTCGTTTACGTTGACAGGGATACTGATGAAATAATGATGGATCTCTTACTTCTTAAGCTTAACCTTACCGCTTCAATTTACCTCCTTATAGTTCCGGTATGTCAAGACCTTGATAAATCCCATAAAAAATCACAATTCTTGTTAACCTGCTATATGGCCAAATATTTGAGTGTAAATATTCAAACCCATATGTAAAATTCTGACGTGTGGATGAGATAAAATCCACAAACTCTTCTTTTGACAAATGTTTTTTTGTTCTACAATCTTTTCACTGCAGCTTAAATGAATGGTTCAAAAAAATAAGGAGCCTTAATTGGTATATCTCAGTTGTGTTGGTGTCATTAACTGCAAACTTAAGCTCCATGTTCAGTCAGCTAAACCTTCGTTCTCGTGACATCACCTTCAGGTGTTTGTGGAGCTGAACGAGCTGACGATTGACAAGAACCAGGAGATGCAGTGGAAAGAGACGGCTCGTTGGATCAAGTTTGAGGAGGACGTGGAGGAGGAGACAGACCGGTGGGGGAAGCCCCACGTTGCTTCGCTGTCTTTCCGCAGTTTGCTCGAGCTGAGACGGACCATCTCCCACGGTAAGAAGACTACTTTTTATGCTGCTGCATTACTTTATACTCGATAGGACTTGAACACTAAACTACAGAGTCCTGTGTGCGTTTTCAAAGGCGCTGTGCTGCTAGATCTGGACCAGAAGACCCTACCAGGCATCGCCCACCAGGTGGTGGAGCAGATGATCATCTCTGATCAGATCAAAGCGGAGGACAGATCCAACGTCCTGAGAGCTCTGCTGCTTAAACACAGGTGGAAAGATGAAAGGAAGCTTTCTCTTGTGTTATCGAGGAGTTCTGACAGTGCCCACATTGTTCCCAGAAAAGAAGCTCATTTCCAACAAATAGTGGAAACTAGAGTCCGCTGCTGTATATGCACATCTGTTGGCACATTCAAAAGCCTTTAAAATTCAACTGTTATTTACTACCATATGTTTTTCTAGTTTAGAAAGAAACCACCTTTAATATGAGCACATTTTAGACTGGGGAATTTTCTTTTGTTTTCTTTTTTTATATCCCTGGTATTACAGCTGTATATTCCTCTGCTGTTGATACTTTGTACAACGTTATTTTATCTATAAAGCCAAAGAAAAACGTGCCCACAGCATGACAGATCCTCTACCTTACAGGCTTTTCTAGATTTTCATATTTTTTCAAAGACAATCCTGGAGCATTTGTTGCTGAAAGGTTATTGGTCAAAGCAACAGCACCTTGTAAAATTATAGTGGAGTTTTGCACTCTTATTTAAATTTGTGATGGAGAGAACTTTCCTGAAATCCCACCCAAACAGCTGGATGGCATGTGTGCAGTGTCCAGAGGTAATCATTGAGACTTTATGGCCACAACTATTCTGCCTCTTTGCAGAATAGTTTGTTGCATCAGTCACACGTTTTCAGATTTTATCGGTTCATGCTGTAATGCATAATCACCAGGTACCGAGAGCATTTAAAGATAAATAACCCCACAGCACCACTGATCCCTCACTATACTTTAGATCAGTGTTTTTCTACCCTGGTCCTCAAGGCACACTGCCCTGCATCTTTTAGATGTTTCCCAGCTTTCACACACCTGTTATTAATTGATAGCAGATTATCAGGCTTTGCTGAACTGCAATCATCTGAATCAGGTGTGCTGAAGCTCAGAAACATCCAAAACATGCAGAGCAGTTTGCCTTGAGGACCAGGGTTGAAAAACCACTGTTAGAAAGCTAAGTGCTTGATGTTCATGACAGAGACGAATACCTTGGGTCTCATTCTTTGGTCAGTTTTTAAACAGTGAATTCTATGAATTATCTACCTTCCTTACGTCATAAGGTCCTGCCCTCTGGGAAGTTTGCCTCCATCATGTCATATGGATGTTCCTAGAAATATAGCACGCTATCAATTACTTTTTAAAGTCAGTAATTATGTTGTTAAAATAAATTTTTTTGTGTTCTATAATTTTCTATTTAAGCATGGGGATTTGAAAATCTCTCGAGTGTCAATTTGTATTGGCTCCATTTGCTAGAGGGACAAATTTAAACATTTCAATTAGCAGGGGCTGCAATAATAATTCCAAGGGTGCTTCAGAGGCCCCCTATGGTTTAATGTCACAGCCATGAAACCCAGATACTTGCACAGAAAATCATTTTCATGTGTTTCAAGTTGATTTCCCTCTCTGCTGCACACTTCCTGCTATTAGATGGCTTCATGCTTGGTCTCTGCCTCTCTTCCTCCTGCTCAACCTCACTCTCCCTTTTCCTGCCCCCCAAAGTCACCCGAGCGACGAAAAGGAGCATGCTAGCCATTTCCCCAGAAACATCTCAGCAGCAAGCCTTGGCAGCCTTTTAGTACACCACACCGCCAACCACAACCATCAGATGGAGCCGTCAGTGACCGACCCCCTCATGGGCACCGCCAACTCCACAGCGGACAACGACACTCGCATCGACATGGACAGAAGTGAATCACAGGTGGGTCTCGGCTCAAGGTTCTCTATAAAAGTTCTCTCTCTGGATTTTCTTTCCTCTTCATCTGTATTGCTTTGTTTGCAGCTAAAGGAACCAACTCTGGGGCCTGGCATGCATCGATCCAAGTCCAAACATGAGCTGAAGTTGCTGGAGAAAATTCCAGAAAATGCTGAGGCCACAGTCGTCCTTGTAGGCAAGTTATTATTGTTAAAATCCAAAAGATTTTACTCAATTTTTCTACTTTAATCACACGTAACATTTGTTCTGGTTTAACCTGAATCTTTATCTGGCTTTTTTTTTAATCCTCTGTCGTGTTTTTTCAGGTTGTGTCGATTTCCTGGAGCAGCCCACAATGGCCTTTGTGAGGCTCCAGGAGGCAGTGGAGCTGGAGTCTGTTCTGGAAGTACCTGTTCCCGTCCGCTTTCTCTTCGTCCTGCTTGGACCTCCAACCACCAGTATGGACTACCATCAGATTGGACGCTCAATCTCCACCCTAATGTCTGACAAGGTAAGCAGAAAATCCAAGTATAGAGTTGATGTTTTTCTTTTAATTGCTTAACTTATCCACATTTCCTCTTGTCATCAGCAATTTCATGAGGCAGCTTACCTGGCAGACGAAAGGCAGGACCTGCTGAATGCCATCAACAGTTTCTTGGACTGCAGTATCGTTCTGCCACCTTCAGAGATGGCAGACGACGAGCTGCTGCGCTCTGTTGCACGCTTTCAGAGGGAGATGCTCCGTAAGAGGGAAGAACAAGAACAAGTTAAACTGGCAAAAGAGCCAAAAAGCTTTGAGGATAAAGGTAAGCTTCTGTTTATTTGGGGGGGGATTTAATCATATTGCTGGATAACAGCTTTGTTTTTTTATCACCCAGAAGCCCTCTTCAAACCTTCGAAGAAATCAGACGATCCCTTAGAGCGCATGGGCCGCCCCTTTGGGGGGCTCATCAGAGACGTTCAGCGTCGATACCCGCAATACATCAGTGACTTTAAGGACGCACTGAACAGCCAGTGTATGGCTGCAGTTATCTTCATCTACTTTGCTGCTCTCTCCCCAGCAATCACATTCGGAGGTCTGCTAGGTAAGGGTGGGTGGGATGTCTCCAACTTAACCAGTTTTATGCAGGATTAAACACTGTACAAGTGTGCAACTTCAGTAAAGTATTGGTTCAGGGTTTTATTGTAGTGCAGCTTTAGTGTACATTTAAATTTTATTCATATGTAATTTTTTCTTTATTTCGAGGTGAACTGAACAGAATAATGTCACATTAAAGGAATAGTACACCCAAAACATGATTAGCCTTCATTTTCTACTCACCCCCATGCTGAACAACACTCTGGAGTACTTTTTTGATATCTCAAATGCATCTGGAGATCTGAGAGGCTTCTTGCTGTCTGCTGACATTCAAATAATGGAGGTCTATGGTGCCCGAGGCAGAAAGGTCCATAAAAGTCCACAAAAAACATGTCAATATTCCTCCATACTGCTCGTCCAATGTATTCCAAGTGTCCTGAGTGGGTAGCGTCCATAATTTACTCGAAACAAAGTCATTTAGAATGTTTTTAGAGCATAAACAGTAGTGTATAGGATTTCCTAAAAGCGTGCGCCTGCGAGTTCACGAGCCTACGGAAACCGCGGCAGACCAAACCAGATGAAAGTGCGCATTCAGCGTCTGCTCTTGATAATGCAAGCGTAGAAGAAGAACTTTGCTGTTTACCTGTGCAAAGAAAGAAACAACGAAAGAAAAATGTCTGAGGACTTCAGTGTTGAGGAAGAGCATGAGTTCTTTGCCGAGCTGAATGCGCACTTTCATCTGGTTTGGTCTGCCGCGGTTTCCGTAGACTCGTGAACTCGCAGGCGTGCGCTTTTAGGAAATCCTTTACACTACTGTTTATGCTCTAAAAACATTCTAAATGACTTTGTTTCGAGTAAATTATGGACGCTACCAACTCAGGACACTTGGAATACATTGGATGAGCAGTATGGAGGAATATTGACACGTTTTTTGTGGACTTTTATGGACCTTTCTGCCTCGGGCACCATAGACCTCCATTATTTAAACGTCAGCAGACAGCAAGAAGCCTCCCAGATCTCCAGATGCATTTGAGATATCAAAAAAGTACTCCAGAGTGTTGTTCAGCATGGGGGTGAGTAGAAAATGAAGGCTAATCATGTTTTGGGTGTACTATTCCTTTAAGGTTGGAAAATCTTTAGCAGTGATTTTTCTCCTTCTCAGAACAATGATGTTTGACGCAGATATTCCCTTTTTTATTTCTAATAATATCAATGTTTCTCAATTTAAAGTTAATTTATCTGTATCTGTTTTAAGGTGAGAAGACAGACGGGTTGATTGGTGTTTCTGAGCTAATCGTCTCGACTGCAGTCCAGGGGGTTCTGTTCTGCTTACTGGGAGCTCAGCCGTTGCTTGTGGTGGGCTTTTCTGGACCTCTTTTAGTCTTTGAGGAAGCCTTTTTTAGTGTAAGTTTATCATTTAAGCTATTATTTACAGCAGGATAACGGAAAATACATTTGAGGGAATGAATATTTTGCAACTTTTTTATTTTTTTAATTGATCTCTAGAACTTGCAATACATCTCATCAACGAATAAATGAACTGAACATTTTTTTTTTTGACATTTTTTATTTGTTGTTGCATCATGGCCAGAACTTATTAGACCATTGGTTTGAAGAAAAAAAAAAAACTGACTAACAAAACAAGAAACAACTGAATACAAAATTGAATATTTTTTTTTTTTAACAGAGAACCAAAATTGTTGTGGGAAAATGTTACCATAAACATGCATAGTCTGTTTTTTTAATTTTTAAGCTATACATTTTACTGGACACACAGCTGTAAGCTACATGTGTGGCCACATTATGCTAATTTTGGCATTCTTAGTTGTTTTGTTGGTGATGTTCCCTTTTGTATGTCTGCTTCTGTCTCCTTGAACCCAGTCGGCCTCGGCAGATGGCCGCTCACACTGAGCCTGGTTCTGCTGGAGGTTTCTTCCTGTTAAAAGGAAGTTTTTCCTCTCCACTGTCGCTGCAAGTATGCTTAGTGTGAGGGATTGCCTTCGAGTCAATGAGTCGATGCCATCAACTGGTTTTCCTTATATAGAAAACTTTGAATCAGACTGTATGATCTGGTTGAATTGTCTTGAGATGACATGTGTTGGGAATTTGTGCTATATAAATAACTGAATTGGAATTTAATTGAATTTTACCTCATGCTTTTCTAGTGGTTCAAGTGAATTTTCTTCAGATAAATTGTACAGAAAATCTTGAAGAGCACATAAAGCAATTGACTTAGAGGTGTACTCCATGCTGTCAACATCAGAAAAAGGTGGCTTTGGTAACAGGTTAGGGTTGATAGTTATAGCGGCATGTGAGTTATGTGTTAGAACTGGTCTCACCATTTAAAATGTATACAACACTTTGCTCTATATCCCTAGTCAAAATGACCTGGGACTAGGTAGTATGGTGCCGTCTGTAGATTTCAGTAGTGCGTATCACATCAGATGCAGCCGCCAGTCGATACTGAATTTTTTTTTTCTTGCATTTGCTCATCCATTCGCTGGTTTATTAGATCTGTGTGGCATTTATCATCGTATGAAAACAGAGGAATAAACAGTAATCTCTGTATCACAGATGTGGGCCCCCAGAAAAATCAGCAACTCTTATCTAGCATTGATTGGACTGACATCCAATAATCTTCTTCGTGTCAGCCTTAAACAACCTTTATCAGTCAATCTCTGTTTACAAGGGAAAGTGACAAAAAAGGATTTGAAGATAAAACGTTTACCTTTAGATTCTGTTTGGGAGAAAAAAATGTTAGACATCTGAGTAGAAAGATAAGCCGTAAGATTGGGTTGGTTTTATTTTTTCATCTTGTTTGTACATTTATGGGTCATAGACTTAAAAATGATAATTTTCTGGCGGGTTTCTGTAAGGCTGGCCAAAAGGAAGCAACTGAATGTAAAACTGAAAAATAGTGCACAGATTGAACCTTGAGGTATCCCATGAAAGAACTGAGAAGATTATGTTTGCTGTTTAAAATTCAACAAAAGGTCATGTAAGATGTTTCAATAGTGACAGAGGCAGTGGAAGTTCATTCCTAAATTATAGTATCGGAGATGCTTTTTTCCTGAATATTTTTTTTCTTTATGCAGTATTTATTTCCATTTACTGTGATGCCTTGTAAATGGTTCATTGTATCGTTCCTTTCCCCACCACAGTTCTGCAAAGCCAACAGTATGGAGTACCTAACAGGCCGTGTCTGGATCGGCTTTTGGCTCATTATCATCGTCGTCATTACAGTGGCCTTTGAAGGCAGCTTCCTGGTGCGCTTCGTCTCCCGCTTCACCCAGGAAATCTTCTCCTTCCTCATATCCCTCATCTTCATCTGTGAGACCTTCATCAAGCTAGGCAGGGTAAGCTTTAGATTTGAAATTACAAACGTTTTAGCATGCGGCAAGATTGCGTAACAGACGTTAAATCGAACTGACTAATCTTTGGACAGCAACTCAAAACATGGGGTCAAAATGAGAATGTTTTTCTAACAAGAGCTTCTGAAATCTTTTATGACTGATTTACTTTGAAATAATAAGCTGAAGGTTACATTTTTAGAGGCATGTGATGTAGGAAGATTTGATTATTTTTAGAGTTCTGTGGCTCACACATAGGTCCTGAAGCTTGATGTTTTCTGGTGGATGTAACCACTTAATGTTTTGATTAAGGTTATGTTGCTTAAACCAGGATTTTTTTATGTTCAGATATTCAAGGAGCACCCTCTGAAACGCTGCTCCATCAACACCACCTTAGATGGACAGATGTCTGCAGAAAACATCAGCACGATGCACAACAGCAGCACCAATGTCGTCACGGTCACTGGAGAGCCCAACACCGCACTGCTCTCTCTGGTCCTCATGGCCGGCACGTTTTTCATCGCTTTTTACCTGCGCAAGTTCAAGAACAGCGCCTTTTTCCCCGGCAGGGTGAGCATGTATGATTTTATGCAGTGAAAGTAATCGACCGGACAGGGGAAAGAGGGACAATAAAATTAAGGTTTTTCCAAAATGTAAAGCTTTAAACCTCTAGAGATCATGGATACATTAAAAAGGCCCTACTAAAATTGTTGTAGACCTTTAATAATTTTTTTCTTGTCAAATATAATCTGAAAATAATTTTTTTTTTTTTTTAAGGAATGATTTCTTTCCAATTTTCCGTAACCCTCACAGGGCCAGACTCTAAAAGGTCTAAATACATGATGAGCCCAGCTAACAGTCAGCTAAATGTTCCTCATAAAGTTGGACTTATGGGACTCTTATAGCCATCAGAATGGTTCTTGTGTTACTCTGTTTTTTGGCTGGGGGGGTTTGGCTTCTCTTCTGACAGATGTAAACCTGGTCCATACATTTGCAAGAAGGTTGAGTTCTGAACTATGTCATCAGTCTGTTTGATCCATTGCAACATCTTTTTACCAGTTGGACCATAATATGTTCACAAGCTTGCTGTTTGGAGTAAAAATCTAAAAAATTTGAGTTAGAGGGCCTCTATATCCTCCAACCAGGCTGTGTCCGAACGTCTGCCCTAGCGCCTGGATCACTATATAGAATGGGTCTATATAGTAGACTTTATAGTGAACTCCATTAACTGACCGTTTCGACAAATGATCAGTTCTTTTCCCTTCCTGTTGGTCACGTAACTCCGCTTCCCCACAGGGTACCTGCGCCATCTTTATTTGTTGCTGCTGTCACAACAAATCCCATGATGCTTTGCAAGGAGAGCTCTCCACGCAAAGCATTCCTGGATATATTTGCTTGCTTAGTGACAATGGATGATCACTACTTTTCAAGGTGCATTATGGGACATTTCTGGTCCAGTAGTTTTTCATCCAGTAGACGTTTGGACACTCATTTAAAATGGCCTAATCACTATATAGTGCCCTTTATAGTGGTTAAGGCGGAGCCTCTGTGTGTTTAATGTACTTGTTAGCCCCTCACTGTGGTTGTTTGCATAAATATGGTATTTAATGAAAAATATAAATTCAATTTCAAGTTTAACAGCAAATGGATGAAAGAGTTCCTTTGGGTCCTTTGGTTGGTTGAACCGTGAGGAAGACAATGTAATTTGGTTAATGTTTCTAACTCTTTTGTTTTCAACCAGCCTGAACTTTGTTTTCTAGTTTCGTAGGGTTATTGGAGACTTTGGTGTCCCCATTGCAATCCTCGTCATGGTTCTGGTGGACTACAGCATAGAGGACACATACACTCAGGTTGGTTTCAGAGGATCCGTTGTTGCCTGTTTATCTGAATAACAGCCATGCTCAGAGCTGTCTTTGTTCCTATTCAGAAACTGAGCGTCCCCAAGGGTTTCTCTGTGACGAGTCCCGACAAACGAGGCTGGATCATCAATCCTTTGGGCTCGGACGGTGAATTTCCCATCTGGATGATGTTCGCCTGCTGCTTGCCTGCTCTGCTGGTGTTCATCCTCATCTTCATGGAGACTCAGATCACTACGTGAGTAACACTGCTGACAGATGTTTGTTTTGATACTTGCTGTTAAATTATTAACTAAAACTGATCTGAAAGAGACCTGACGCTTAGGTAGTGCTGATAAAAACAACCAAAAAAAAAAACAGGGACTTGCTGTACTCCTGAGTCAGAGGAGTCAATACATGGACATAACTACTCTTTTCTGTTTCCTTAAGCCCATGTCCTTATCTGCTTCTTTTCTTGTCCTTGTCTATCTCTTTGTCCTGTTAATCCATCCTTTTTCCCTTTATACATTTTCTTTTACCCTCAGCCATCCCTCTATCATTCCACCTATGTGTCCTATCTCAGATTCCTAATGGTTTTCTTCATATTTTTTCATTTTTTTATTTCTTTCCTTTCTCTTTCCATCCTCCATATTTAAATCTTCCTGCCGCATAAATACTAGCTTTACGTTAGTAGTAAATCTCTCTTCTTCATTACAAATATTAACTTGAAGGACCAAGAACTCTCAAAAGTGAACCTGGAAACGTGCAATTTTAACACATCCTGTTGGAACCCTTGGATAACTGTTTTAAATCTTAGTGAAACATCGGAGTATTTTTGTTGTTGTTTTATCTAAACTGAAAGATCCTTCTTGATATTATACAAACATTTGTTTGTATAAAATGGCAGCACTGATCTAAAAAGTCAAACAAGTAGAGGAGAAGTAAAATTTAGAAAAATTAAAACCTACCAATAATTACCAGATGTATTTTTAGATATATGCATTTTATTTCATTTAGTATTGTGCTGCCTAAAGTGTGTTAATCAAAGCAAATCGCTGCAGAAGATCCTTCCTGCCTACAGCTATCAACGCCTACAACAACTTTTTGAAAAACTGCCCATGAGTTACTGAAACATATTATTTCCCTTTTGGATTAACTAAGTATTTATGAATTTATTTTGATAAATTCTGAACCAAGTATTAGCTCAAATTTTTGAAAAGACCCACCCTCTCCACTTTAAAAAAAAAAAAAAAAAAGAAGCTCAACCCTGTTGTGCTTCTTACCATAAATAATAAATTATGAACAGTTCAGTTTGTACCTTCAAGTCGTTCGCCCATAGGAAGACGTTACCTGGATATAACAAAATATCTTCAGAACGGCTCCAAATGACACAAAAATAATATGGGTGAGTAGAACATGATGTAATAACGTAAAATCAAGGGCCCAATATAAAAGAAACTGCATTCCTCTTTAAGGGCCCAGTGTAAAAAAAAACAGCGTTTCCCTTTAAGGAAATTACATAGAAAAGTACGTCTGCATCAGTAATAAGTCAAAGTAAGGAAAAATCAAGCTGTGCCATTTCCCTCCTGCAGGCTTATTGTTAGCAAGAAGGAGCGGATGTTAGTGAAGGGTTCTGGTTTCCACCTGGACCTCCTGCTGATCGTGGTTCTCGGCGGCTGCTCAGCTCTGTTCGGGCTCCCATGGATGGCTGCCGCCACCGTTCGCTCAGTGACCCATGTCAACGCCCTCACTGTGATGAGCAAAGCTGTCGCCCCCGGAGACAAGCCTCGCATCCAGGAGGTGAAGGAGCAGAGGGTCACCGGGCTCCTAGTTGCTGTCCTGGTTGGTAAGTGTCACCTACTGGGATGTATGTATCCCCATTAAAGCCCTTTGTGAGTCTTTTGCTCATATTTATTCTAGTTTTTCTGTCTGTTTCTAGGTATGTCCATTGTGATTGGGGAGCTGCTGCGTCAAATCCCCCTGGCCGTGTTGTTTGGTATCTTCCTCTACATGGGAGTAATGTCGCTTAACGGCATCCAGCTAACAGAGCGAATGATGCTGCTCCTCATGCCCCCAAAGTATCACCCTGACCACACTTACGTACGCAAGGTAAGAGGCATGGAGGACTGAGAATTGCTATTGTTCACAGGTGTGAGTTTACATGTCTGATGGCTTGATATGTCTCCCTCAGGTTCGTACATGGCGCATGCATCTGTTCACCTGCATCCAGATGGTCTGTCTAGTCGTCCTCTGGTCTGTTATGTCCACCCAGGCGTCTCTGGCTTTCCCATTCCTCCTCATCCTCACAGTCCCTGTCAAAATGTTCGTGCTGCATCGCGTCTTCAATGAAAGAGAGATGGCTTGTGTAAGTTACCCACTGGGGGAGCTGTGAGTTGTTCAATAGAGACTGACATTTTTTCGGGAATCCCACGGGTCACGGGATTCCCGTGGGATTCCCGTGGGATGGGAGTCGGTATTAGTAACGATCACGTGATTGGGACGGTACAGGTTTAAACATTAACGGGAGCAGACGGGAGTGGGAGCAAACCAATAGTAACTTCTGCTCTGAGTTTTTCACCGGCGCTCAAAAACAACAACAAGAATTTTTCAATTCAATTCAGTTTATTTATATAGCGCCAAATTCACAACACATGTCATCTCAAGGCACTTTACAGTTCAACCAGATCATACAGTCAAATTGATACAAAGTTTTCTATCAAAGGAAAACCAGTTGATTGCATTGACTCATTGACTCAAATACAATCCCTCACACTAAGCATGCTTGTAGCGACAGTGGAGAGGAAAAACTCCCTTTTAACAGGAAGAAACCTCCAGCAGAACCAGGCTCAGTGTGAGCGGCCATCTGCCGCGGCCGACTGGGGTTCAAGGAGACAGAAGCAGAGATACAAAAAGCAGCTGTAAAAGGCGGCCCCGTCCAGGAAACACACAGCCAGGCAGACGAGCTCCAAGGCAGCTCCCATGCCAGAGGATGAAGAGAGCACATCCACCGAGCCACGGCCAGAGAAACAGGACCACACTGGAAAACAGGCCGATCTCCAACATCTACAAACAAGGGTGTTGATGGAAGCAGCACAGCTGATGTTTCTTTCCTGGGTGACATCACAGCCAAACAAGAACAGACGAGGCAAAGCTACTCTGAGGAAAAGCAGAGAGAGCAGAAGGTTAGAGATTGAACAAACAGATTCTGCAGAATAGGAGAACAGAGAGAGAATGAAGCAGAATGATGAAATGGGGGTCCCTATGTCCTCCAGCAGTCTAAGCCTATAGCAGCATAACTTTAAAGACAGCTCCGGATAACCTGAGCCACCCTAACTATAAGCTTTATCAAAAAGGAAAGTTTTAAGCCTAGTCTTAAAAGTAGACAGAGTGTCTGCCTCACGGACTAAAACTGGTAGTTGGTTCCACAGGAGAGGAGCCTGATAACTAAAAGATCTGCCTCCCATTCTACTTTTAGAAATTCTAGGAACCACTAGTAAACCTGCAGATTGAGAGCGAAGTGCTCTGTTAGGAACACAAGGAACAATCAGATCTCTGATATAAGATGGAGCTTGGCCATTTAAGGCTTTATATGTGAGAAGGAGGATTTTAAATTCTATTCTTGATTTAACAGGAAGCCAATGAAGAGAAGCCAGGATAGGAGAGATATGATCTCTATTTTTAATTATCATCAGAACTCTGGCTGCAGCATTTTGGATCAGCTGAAGGCTTTTAACTACAGTTTGTGGACTTCCTGATAGTAAATAATTACAATAGTCCAGCCTTGAAGTAACAAATGAATGGACTAGTTTCTCAGCATCACCCCTGGACAGGAGATTTCTAATTTTTGCAATGTTCCTCAGATGAAAGAAGGAAATTCTAGAAACCTCTTTGATATGGGATTTAAATGACAGGTCCTGATCAAAAATAACACCAAGATTTTTTACTTTATTATCTGAAATCAGTTTAATCCCATCCAAATGAAGTGACTGACTAATCAGCTTCCTTTTCAAAGGCTCTGGTCCAAAGACTATAACTTCTGTTTTGTCTGCATTCAGAAGCAGAAAGTTAAGAGTCATCCAGGTTTTTATGTCTTCAAGACATGCCTGTAATCTATGTAATGGGTTAGCTTCATCTGGATTTATAGACAGATATAGCTGGGTATCATCAGTATAACAGTGGAAATTAATCCCATGCTGTCTAATAACTCTACCAATTGGGAGCATGTATAAAGTAAAGAGAATTGGTCCTAGCACTGATCCCTTTGGTACTCCACAGGTAACCTTTGAGCATGTTGAAGATCTATCATTAACATAAACAAACTGAATTCGATCAGATAGATAAGATTTAAACCAGTCTAGTGCTGTTCCTTTAATTCCAACAAAATATTCAAGTCTTTCTAAAAGAATATTATGGTCAACTGTATCAAATGCAGCACTAAGATCCAACAGGACGAGCACAGATACAAGTCCATTATCTGAGGCCATGAGAATATCATTAGTGACTTTCACCAGAGATGTTTCAGTGCTATGATCTCTAAAGCCAGGCTGAAACTCTTCAAAAAGTTCATTATGGTGTAAGTGGTCGCAAACCTGTTTGGCAACTACTTTCTCAAGAATTTTGGATAAGAAAGGAAGATTGGATATAGGTCTATAATTAACCAAGTCATCTGGGTCAAGAGACGGTTTCTTAAGCAGAGGTTTAATTACAGCAACCTTAAAAGCTTTAGGTACATATCCCTGTAACAGAGATAGATTAATCACATCTAAAATGGAGGAGGAGATCAAAGGGAATACCTCCTTAAATAACCTGGTTGGAACTGGATCTAACATACAAGTTGAAGGCTTAGATGAAGACAATAATTTTGCTAATTCAGAAAGTTCAACTGGATCAAAGCAGTCTAAACCCGGTTCAGATTCCATGACTACCTCAGGTACAATCGCGGATAGAGGAGTGCTTATGATCTTATTTTTAATAAGATCAATCTTATTTATAAAGAATCCCATAAAATCATTGCTGCTAAGAGCAGGTGGAATGGACGGTTCAACAGAGCTATGGCTCTGGGTGAGTTTGGCAACTGTATTAAAAAGAAATCTAGGATTATTCTTATTCTCCTCTATTAATGAGGAGAAGTATGCTGCTCTTGCTTTACAAAGGGTCCTCTTATACAGCAGTAAACCATTTTTCCAGACTAGGAAGGACTCCCGCAGGCCTGTGGAGCGATATTTTCTCTCCAGTTTCCTAGCATTTTGCTTCAAAGTACGCAGCTCTGCATTAAACCAAGGAGCAAGCTTTCTATTTTCAACGGTTTTCATTTTCAAGGGAGCTGCGTTGTCTAAGGCAGTACGCAGAGAACTAGCAACCCCATCAACAAAATCATCAACCTGTGAAGGGGAATAAGCTATGCTTTTGCACTCTGCAGCACTGCTCAGCGACACAGAGGAGAGAGAAAGTGAAGCAGATTCTTTAAAATTTATAACTGCACTATCTGATAAAGATCTACTAAAATTGAACCTTCTTTTGGGGGAGGAGAACTCTGTTAAAGTAATCCTGAAGGTTATTAGAAAGTGGTCAGAGAGGACAGGGTTGTGAGGAAATACTGTTATTTCTTCACATTCTATGCCGTATGTCAGCACAAGATCCAAAGTATGAAGATGAGAATGTGTGGGACTATTCACATTTTGAACAAAGCCAATAGTTTCTAAGATAGGATTAAAGGCTGCTCTTAAGCTATCGCCTTCAATGTCAGCATGGATGTTAAAATCTCCCACTATGATGACCCTGTCAGTATTTAATACCAAATCAGAAAGGAACTCTGAAAACTCATCTAAAAATTCAGAGTAAGGACCTGGCGGACGATACAAAGTTACAAAAAGAAGAGGTTTTCTTGCCTTGAAATTTGGATGAGGGAAATTAAGGGTTAAATGTTCAAAAGAGTTGTAGGTATTAACTGTTTTGGGAGTAATCAGTAAGTCAGACTGGAAGATTGTTGCTACTCCTCCTCCTCGCCCAGAACTTCTGGGTATGTGAAAATTTAAATAGCTTGAAGGAGTTGCCTCGTTTATGCTCACATAATCCTCTTGCTGCAGCCAGGTTTCTGTAAGGCAAAACAAGTCAATGTGATTATCACAAATCAAGTCATTAACTAGCAGACTTTTAGAGGAAAGCGATCTTATGTTAAACAGACCGCATTTAATTGTTTTAACTTTCTCCCCAATTGGAGTTATTTTGATTTTAATTAGATTATCATGATTTACTCCTTTGGGAATCTTTGCTAATTTATTAGATTTTGGTCGTGGGCAAGACACTGGATGGAGTAAAGAGTGGGTAACAGTAGAGAAGCTGCAGAGATGTGTGTTAAACTACAACTCTGCTTCCTGGTCTGCAAGAATGGGAGTGGTGCAGGAGCGGGAGCCATTCTGAATGGGAGCGGGATGGGAGTGGGAGTAATTTCACCAGGAGTGGGACGGGACAGGATTTAGATTTCTACTCTGGCCCGGGATCGGGACGGGACACAATTTTTTTCTGTGGGAGTGGGACAGGACAGGAGTGAAAATCCACTCCCGTGTCAGTCTCTATTGTTCAACCACCTGTACCGCTGCATAATGCAGTGCTTGGCCATCTCAGTGAGAGTGTTGGTTATCAGCTTTAGAGATGGTGTTTTTAATAGGAAAAACTCTATGGTATTTGTTGTAAATTCTATGTTCTTTTATGAATATTTATTGTAATCCTCTGAAAATAAGGATTTGAGAAAATCTGAGATCTGAGCAGATTTCCACAGCTTAACAAATACGTCACAGTTATTTTTTATTTATAATGCCCTCAGCTGCTGAAACAAATCAAGCCACAAAATGTTTAAAATGGAAAATGGTTGCATCAAACATTAAGACCCAGGAGGTAAAAGCTCGGATTTACTTTAACTTGGGCTGCATTCAGGCAGAATGTCGAAAAGGCGACCCATTGGCTCAACTAGGACTGAAGTCAAGGTACTTTAATGGAAAAATACCAAGATATATATGCAAACAAATAGGTAGAAGTTTTTAGTGCAAGATTAAAAAGCTGCAATTAGATATAAAGTTTTTTTTACATGATATTTCTGCTTAAAATAATTGTACCATATTTCTTACTGTAAAATCTGTCTTCCCCCTTCTCTCTTTTCTTAGCTGGATGGCGACGATGCGGAACCAAAGTTTGACGAGCGTGACTGTCACGATGAGTACTCTGAGATGCACATGCCCGTGTAGCTATGCTGCCATGCCTCCCATCATCACTGAACTCCACTCAGAACCAGCGGACTCTGGGTCAGAATCTTCAAAGTAAACATCGCTGGTCAACAATATCGTTGCTTGTGCCTTTTTTAATATATTGTGTGCTGGATAGCGTCAGATTTCTGTAGCGCTACAAAACGGTGAAAGGGTGACAAAGTGAAGAGATTTAGCTTTTTTCATTACATTTTGTTTTATTTATTTCAGGGGACAGAAGATTTCTAATTAAATAAAGTGATTACAAGCTAAAAATGTTGACATAGCAGTAGATGTATGGGCAAAAATTACCTTTTAGCCCTGAAAGGTTGCTATGATTCACATTGAATATGTGGAAAATATCTAGGATACATTCCTTTATATTAACATGTTGTTAGTTTTTCCACATGTTTTTCTTTCTTTCTTTCAAATCCACTAAGCGCCTTATGAAGGAAATGATATATTGAGCTGTTTTTTCCTCCTCATTCTGTCTTCACTTCACTTTAAACATGAAGGTTGTAGCACTTTTTATAAGAAACCAAATCTTAACTGTTTGACTATTTTATTTTAGTGTTCTTGAAAACCTCTGGAATAATATCGCTTTAGGTGAGGAATTTTACTTAATTTTTTAATTTATGAGTTATTTTAAAAAGGATGCTGCAGTTTAAATCATCTGATTCAGTGCGTGCGTGCAGTGATGCAAGATCACCAGCAGAGGGGGATCTTGGGTTATTCACCAAAAAAATGCAGTTATGTTGTATGAATGCCACATATTCTTGTTTCTCATCATGCAGAGTTAATTTTTGTTATTTAAATGGCACGGAGGTTTCACAAACACACTCTAATCATCTCAATGCACATGTACAGGACACTAATGTTCGATTATTTTCTGTTTTACACGCGGTGAGTTGGTTTCTGGGAAAATGCTGTTAATTTATTTCTACTTGTCCAAGTGCCAAATATCTACTGTGTGTGTGTAGCGGTCAGAAGAATAAGCTGTAGCAGGTTGGTCGTCTTCTGATTGTCAACGCTTTTACCCATTTTAACTCTAAAACATTCCAGATTTTAACTTTGATTTATTTATGGTTTTATCATTTCAGTTTCAGCCATATTTCCAAGTAGACAGTGCAGAAAATGCCAATGATCGAACTCTGTGATGAAAGGCTTTAAAACGGTTTCCATCATGCTGCGTCAGTGTAACCTGGATGGGTTAAAGTTTTGACAGAGGCAAATATTTTAACCCTTCCTGACTTCTGTTACAGCCACACATGCATGTCAGACACTACGGCAGGGGGTAGGGCGAGTATGCATTTTTAAAATGGGAAATGTTACAGTGTTCTGCACTTTGAAATCAGACATCTGAATTATGCATATGTGGCATCACTGCTATGTGGTTAAAGAGTACTACAGAGGTTTTTATCTGCTTTTAAAGTATGCAAACACTCAGCTGCGCTTTATCCATAATTAATTAGATGTGGCAGATTTTGTGCAGTGTTTCACATCAGTGTGCCTTTCTAGCTCTGAATTTTGTGATCAAGTCTTTTGAGATGTTTAGATTTTTTGTTATTGCAATGTCAAATCAGTGAGGCTGTTGCTGATTTGTGAATCCATGGTTAAGATACTGATGACAAATAAAAAGTATTTTCTATTTATCTGGTCTGTTTTGTTTGTTTTTTTTAGTTTGAGGAATTACTTTTCAGCTTTTCTGTGCACAAATTGCCTGTAATAAAGTGAAAATATGGTATAAATATATTAAAATCTAATTCAAACCAGTAGTGTAATTACACCCACCAGTTTTGACTGTGTGTCAATACAATGTTTTTTTTTTTTTCTCTCCTATTTTTTCCTGAAGATCTTGCATTGTCAGGTCAATCCTACAGCTTGGATAGACTGATTTTTGTAGAGTCACTCCAACAATGTTAAAAACAATATGTAGGTGTTCTTGAAAAAAATCTCTAATTGGTGCAGGTTGTCTTTCATGTATGCTTTAAGGACCTCACAGCATGATGCTATCGCGATCATGCCTTAAATGAGGAATGGGGTTTGAAAGGCATGATAATCAGATTTCAGGCCTTAAAGCTGATGCTTAATCAGAGCAGAAAATGATGATCCAAGATGTTTAAGCAAAGTTAAAATGGTCAGACATGCTTTTCAGTGAAGGGTGTTTCCATCACCTTATTCTACCAGGAGTATGTCACAGGAGAAAGTTTGCAATAATTAAGTTCATGGGGGAGAGGATATTCCAAGGTGCTGTAACAAAGGATTTCCTGCCCTGTATTTGGAAATGTAATTCATCGTTTTTATGTATTTTTATACATTTGCATGTACAGGGAAGATAATTATTTGAACACCCTACTATTTTGCAAGTACTTCCACATAGAAATCATGGAGGGTCTGAAAGTTTCGTTGTAGGTGCATGTCCACTTTGAGAAACATATTAATAAAAATAAATAAATAAATTTTTCATTTTCTTAACTATTTGTACGATACAGCTGCAAATAAGCATGTGAAGACCTATCAAAGGAAAATCTATCTTAACCCTTTGTAGGGCACTCAGTGAAATACTTTGAAAATCCAAATATCAAGTCTAAGTGTTATTGAAATCCAGGATAAGACCCTATTACCACTTGTACCATTCAAAAATACGGATATTTGGATGGGAAAAAATGTCAGTGTAATAAGAAACGCCAACTTGCTCGAATAAATATAAGAAAAATAACAAAAGTGCTTATATAAGAAATTCATGAAAAACACTGCGAAAGAAACATTTTTTTTTTTTTGTACAACATAACCTTAAAGGCATTAATGCTGATACTGGCACATACATTTTTTAGTTCATAAACCTTAATATAATTGGTAACTAGGCTTATTAACTTTAGCTTTTCAATCAGCTTTTTATTTATTTAATTTACAGTAGGTAATATATAATTCACGGGTTCATCTAATTGGTCAAATGCCAAAATAAGATGTACAGCCATGTAGCAGTATCTTTGCTGAATGGCTGATATAGATCTTGTGCTTCTAGACCTCACTGAGGGATGGGGGTGTATGTCATCATGTTAACATTGGACTCACTTGATGAGATGAAGTCTGGTGTGCTATTGCTTGGTTGGAAAGAAAACCTGCAGCCACACGGCCCTTTCTGGAACCAGTTTCACGGATGTGAGATGTGCTGGTTTAAGCATGGGAACATTCTGTGCCATACATGATGGCATCTTGTGTATTACCGATAGCGATGGAAAACTTTTGTCCCAGCTTGTTGCAGGTCATTGACCAGCTCCTCTCGTGTAGTTCTGGACTGATTTCTCACCTTTCTTAGGATCATTGAGACCCCACGAGGTGAGATCTTGCATGAATCCCCAGTCCGACAGAGATTCCATTTTCTAATGATTGCTCCAACAGAGGACCTTTTTCCACCAAGCTGCTTGGTGATTTCCCCCGTAGCCCTTTCCAGCCTTGTGGAGGATGTACAATTTTGTCTGTAGTGTCTTTAGACAGCTCTTTGGTCTTGGCCATGTTAGTAGCTGGATTCTTACTGATTATATTGGGTAAACAGGTGTCTTTATGCAGCTAACAATCCCAAACAGGTGCATCTAATTTAAGATTTATATATATATATATATATATATATATATATATATATATATATATATATATATATATATATATATATATATATATATATATATATATATAGAGAGAGAGAGAGAGAGAGAGAGAGAGAGAGAGAGAGAGAATGTATATATATATACACACACACACACAATATCACCATGTCCCTCAAATATTTTTCACAAACCAGTTTAAATCTGTGATAGTGAGCACTTCTCCATTGCTGAGCTAGTCCATCCCACCTCACAGATGTGCCATCTCAATAGTGTGTGTCAGACTGCCCACAATAAAAGGCCGCTCTGATTGTTGCAGTTTTATCAAAGAGCAGAATGCCACAGATGTCTCCAGATTTGAGATTTGATTGATCAGGTTGTCTATGGTGACCTGTGGAATGTTGGTCCACTCCTCTTCAATGGCCGTGCAAAGTCTCTGGATGCAGCAATAGCTGGTCATATATGCCAATCCAGAGCATTCCAAACATGCTCAATGGATGACATGTCTGGTGAGTAATGCAAGAACTGGGACATTTTCAGCTTCCAAGAATTGTGTATAGATCCT
Organism: Cyprinodon diabolis; assembly: GCA_030533445.1. Classification (NCBI taxonomy): domain Eukaryota; kingdom Metazoa; phylum Chordata; class Actinopteri; order Cyprinodontiformes; family Cyprinodontidae; genus Cyprinodon; species Cyprinodon diabolis. The sequence goes on along the minus strand of CM060082.1, from coordinate 18,472,133 downwards.
TGCAACATGGGGCCATGAATAATCCTATTGCAACATGAGGTGATGTTGTTGGATGTATGGCACAACAATGGGCCTTGGTATCTTGTCACGGTATCTCTGTGCATTCAAAATTCCATCAATAAAATGCACCTGAGTTCTTCGTCCGTAACAGACGTATGCCCGTACCAAAACCACGGCGCCATCATTAGCCACTGGATCCACAACACTGACATCAGAAAACCGCTCATCCACACAACGGCACACACGCTGTCTGACATCTGCCCTGAACAGTGTAAACTGGGAATCATCTGTGAAGAGAACGACTCTCCAACGTGCTAGATGCCAACTAATGTGAGCATTTGCCCACTCATGTCGGTTACAACAGCGAACTGGAGTCAGGTGTACACCTCCATGAATGCAACGAGCATGAATGGATTGTCACAGCAAAGGAGAAGTGCTTCCTATCACAGATTTAGACTAGTTTGTAAACAATATTTGAGAGAAATGGTGGTATTGTTAATGGGGAAAAAGTTTTAGACCTTTGAGTTCATCTAATAAACAATGAGAGCAAAACCAAGTGTTGCCTTTACATTTTTGTTAAAATATGTGTATGCATATATATATATATATATATATATATATATATATATATATATATATATACAGTGGGGCAAAAAAGTATTTAGTCAGCCACCAATAGTGCAAGTTCTCCAACTTAAAAAGATAAGGGAGGCCAGTAATTTTCATCATAGATATATCTCAACTATGAGAGACAAAATGAGAAAAAAAAATCCAGAAAATCACATTGTCTGATTTTTAAAGAATTTATTTGCAAAATATGGTGGAAAATAAGTATTTGGTCAATAACAAAAGTTCATCTCAATACTTTGTTATATACCCTTTGTTGGCAATGACAGAGATCAAACGTTTTCTCTAAGTCTTCACAAGGTTTTCACACACTGTTGCTGGTATTTTGGCCCATTCCTCCATGCAGATCTCCTCTAGAGCAGTGATGTTCTGGGGCTGTCGCTGGGCAACACGGAGTTTCAACTCCCTCCAAAGATTTTCTATGGGGTTGAGATCTGGAGACTGGCTAGGCCACTCCAGGACCTTGAAATGCTTCTTACGAAGCCACTCCTTCGTTACCCGGGGGGTGTGTTTGCGATCATTGTCATGCTGAAAGACCCAGCCATGTTTCATCTTCAATGCCCTTGCTGATGGAAGGAGGTTTTCACTCAAAATTTGACGATACATGGCCCCATTCATTCTTTCCTTCACACGGATCAGTCGTCCTGGTCCCTTAGCAGAAAAACAGCCCCAAAGCATGATGTTTCCACCCCCATGCTTCACTGTATGTATGGTGTTCTTTGGATGCAACTCAGCATTCTCTCTCCTCCAAACACGACGAGTAGAGTTTTTACCAAAAAGTTCTATTTTGGTTTCATCTGACCATATGATATTCTCCCAGTCATCGTCTGGATCATCCAAATGCTCTCTAGCAAACTTGAGACGGGCCTTGACATGTACTGGCTTAAGCAGGGGGACACGTCTGGCACTGCAGGATTTGAGTCCCTGGCAGCGTAGTGTGTTACTGAAGGTAGCCTTTGTTACTTTGGTCCCAGCTCTCTGCAGGTCATTCACTAGGTCCCCCCGTGTGGTTCTGGGATTTTTACTCACCGTTCTTGCGATCATTTTGACCCCAGGGGGTGAGATCTTGCGTGGAGCCCCAGATCGAGGAAGATTATCAGTGGTCTTTTATGTTTTCCATTTTCTAATAATTGATCCCACAGTTGATTTCTTCACACCAAGCTGTTTACCTATTGCAGATTCAGACTTCCCAGCCTGGTGCAGGTCTATAATTTTGTTTCGGGTGTCCTTTGACAGCTCTCTAGTTTTGGCCATGGTGGAGTTTAGAGTGTGACTGTTTGAGGTTGTGGACAGGTGTCTTTTATACTGATAACGGGTTCAAACAGGTGCCATTAATGAAGGTAACGAGTGGAGGACAGAGGAGCCTCTTACAGAAGAAGTTACAGGTCTGTGAGAGCCAGAAATCTTGCTTGTTTGTAACTGACCAAATACTTATTTTCCACCATATTTTGCAAATAAATTCTTTAAAAATCAGACAATGTGATTTTCTGGATTTTTTTTTCTCATTTTGTCTCTCATAGTTGAGGTATATCTATGATGAAAATTACCGGCCTCTCTCATCTTTTTGAGTGGGAGAACTTGCACTATTGGTGGCTGACTAAATACTTTTTTGCCCCACTGTATATATATATATAAAATCTTTTTTTAAACAACCAATAAAAAAAGAATGGCTTGGTGTGTTGGCTCCACTCCACAAGTGACTTGCTGTGGGTTTAAGCAGGAAATCACCAAATATAATATTTATTTGTTCACTTAATGAAAAGTTTCAGTACATATATTTACCATTCTGTGATTATTATTAATTAATTACTATGATTTTTCTTTTTTCTTTTTTTGCCTTTGTGCACAAGTAAAACTTTTGGTTCTTACCTTAAATCACTTAAAATAACTTCCACTACAAATGAAGAAAAATCTGTAAAAATAAATCAGAGCTATTAGTAACTTTTTAAAAATTGGTGTGATTTTTCACAACAGAACAACCTTTAAAAAAAGGCGTGTATGGACCATAACTACAAAGCGTGGTTGCGATGCGGGATTTTTGTCCAATCAGAAACAATCTAGTGATGACACTCATACCACACATGATCAGTTGGATTCAACCCTTGAAGAGAAAAAGCAAGAAGATTCAAGAGCTCCAGGATTTATTAGAGGAAAAAAAAGTGTCATTAAGGTATGAAAGTCTTTTGATGTTTCTTTTGCTAGAGCTTTTTTGTTTTGTTTTACTGCTGTCACTGTTTTTTATTATTTAAATCAAACCTATATGGTTTAAATAATTTTACTTTTACCTAATGCAATTAGCATGTATCAAGATCACCTAGATAAATAGGGCATGAGGTTTTATCGCAGCTGACAGGAAGGTGGGCTATGGTAACAGCTGTCCCCATGAATATAAAATAGACCGTCTCATAGTATTCTTAACATCTTTTTAATAATTTTTAGTTCTATATAATGCTGCTAATCATGAGCAGAATTATATGTGCACGTGTTCATGTTTGCATTTTTACAATCGTGTTTGTTAGAGCAGTGTTTTTCAACCTTTTTTGAGCCGTAGCACAATTTTTGCTTTTAACAAAATACTTGGCCACACCACCAACCAAAGTGATGCTCTAACATAGTGCATATTACAAATATAGTTAATAATATAGTTTCTAATATATTTATACTCCCTGTGAAACCTTCACAGTAAATGTTGCAGTGTTAAAGATTTACTTTACCACTGCAACATTTACTGTGTGGGCCTGGTTCCCATTCCCATTACATAGATTACAGGCATGTCTGTAATCATGCCTGTAATAGGGAGCAATGTCAAGCTTTGTTGGGCAGAGTTGGGAACTCTTTGGCAACAGATAACCGAAACCTGTCCAAAGGAAGATCAGCAAAGTTTATCTTTAAACCACGATCTTGTTTCAGTTCAGTGAGTTTCTTGCTCCTTTAAAGTTATTTTCTTTCCAGCAACAGATTTTGAGCCGTATGGTTCCCTAACCCAGTCACGGGATTATGCGAAAGCTGAAGGGAAATAAAATGACAACTTCTCAAGAGTTTTCAAATGTGTGCCAGCTATCTTGCAAATTCTCGGTGAACACGCTGCATGTGTTGCCAGAGCTGCACCTTTAAACAGAACCCGTTGTAAGCAGGTTTTGATTTCGGCCTTGCATCTGCGTGTTCAGGTCATTCAGATAATTAAATACATCAACCAGGTATTCCATCTTTGCACACCACTCATCACTTGCAAGCAGCTTTGAGCAATCTCATTTGTCAAAAATTGGTGTCGGCCAAGTGGTTAGAGAAGTGCACTTGTGCTCTGAGAAGGTTGCAAATACCTGGTTCAATCTCCACAGCCTGCACTCTGGGTTCCTGAGCAGAACCCTTATCCCATGACTGCTCCCTGGGTGCAACACAATGGCAGCCCACTGCTCCCCAAAGGGATGGGATAAATTGCGTCTTCACAAATTTCACTATGCGATCAACATAATCCAGCATAGGCAGTCTAGCTATCTATTTGGCCACGTCCAGCCAAGCATCTCATTTAAAATGGCTTCATAAGATGGCAGTATTAATGTTTCTGCCACAGCTAGAAGCTAAGCTACAAAGTAGCTAGCTTTGAGGGCTGTCTCGTTTACCTTTGTAGTCGTTCTCCAAAATGTTACCTGAGTCTCATTATCTGTATGTAAGCGTACAAAATGGTCCATTGGCTTGTTCTGAATGGAAAGGTGTTTCGTTTGGAGATGGCGCCACAGCGCTATTGGATAGTTTCACACAACACACTAAGCACAGGGTGTTAGAGAATATAGTGATTGTGTGCATGTATGGTTGTCTGTCCTGTTTGTCTCTGTGTTGCCCTGCGATGGACTGGCCACCTGTCCAGGGTTTACCCCGCCTCTCACCCATTGCCCGCTGGAGATAGGCACCAGCACCCCTCGCGTCCCATCTTAGGTTAAGCATGACAGAAAATGGATGGATGGATGGTCTACATACAGTATAAGCAAATTCATATTCAATTAAGTCTATTGAAACAGTTCAATCAAGATCAGACACATTGGTTAAAGGTTTTCTGTCTCATCTCTGTCTCACTCTTTTTAGAATGCCCAGGGTGAGAAGGAGGGTCACAGACAGAGGAGTCCCACTTCATATTTTGGTGAAAGCCTCCAACGTCATCAGGGATGAAGGCACAGCGGTTAGGGCAGTGGCTAGAGACTTTGGGATCTGTCACACCACACTGTACAGGTTTCACAAAAAGAGAGAGAGACTACAAGAAGGAGGACATAAATTACCAGCTATTGGCTACTGGAGCAGCAGGAGAGTGTTTACAAACGAACAAGAGGAGAAGGTCGGGCTGTATTTAAAAGAGGCAGCTGACCTATACTTTGGATTATGTCCCAAACAGGTAAGAGACGAGGGAAAAACTGTTTTATAAAGTCGATATGAGAAAAAGGTCTGAGAACAAAGAGGGAAGAAGAGGCTAGAATTAGACTTAAAGATAATGAGTAGGATAGTATTAAACACTTGAACTTTTTAATTTCAGGTTAGGAGGTTTGCTTATCAGCTGGCCATTCACTATGGGTGCAAATTCCCTGAGCAGTGGAGAGAAAAGGCTATGGCTGGTGAAGACTGGTTCTCTGGTTTTATGAAGAGGAACAATGGCCTCTCAATTAGACAGCCACATGTCTCAAGTCTGTCAAGAGCCTCCAGCTTCAACCAGGCCAATGTGGACAAATTCTTTGACAATCTCAGCAAAGTTCTTGAGAAGCACGGATTTGCACCTAAAGACATTTGGAACGTTGATGAATTGGGCATAACAGCTCAGACCCCCGATAAGGGTTTGCTCAGGCGTGGAGAGGAGCAAGTGGGGGCTCTTACCTCAGCTGAGCGAAGCACACTGGTCACAATCACTTTCTCAGGGAATGTGATTGGAAATACATTACCACCAATGTTTATTTTCCCAACGATCCATTTCAAGCCCCACTCTATCCGTTATAGAGTGACAGGCTGTATAGGAACAGCCAATCACACTCGATGGATGCAGGAGGCTGACTTCCTTGTGTTCTTGAAACACTTCCAGATGCACACTTGTAGCTCCCCAGAGTCTAAAGTTCTGCTGATTTTGGAAAACCACCCTCCGCACCTTTCCATTGAGAGTTTAAACTACTGCCATAGCAAAGGTATTGTGCTGCTGTCATTGCCGCCACATAGTTTTCATAAACTGCAACCTCTTTACAGGACTGTGTATGGGCCAATGAAAAGGGCAATGAAGGTGGCCTATGAATCATGGATAAAAAGTCATCCTGGCATGATGATGACCATCTATGACAGCCCAAGCATTGTCAAGGAGTCTCTCCGTGTTTCTGCAACGCCATCAAATTTGCAGGAGGGGTTCCGCTGCACAGGGATCTGGCCATTCAGCAGGGATGTTTTCAAAGAACCTGAATGTTCTCCTCCCCTGGTGAACAATCAATCTCTATCCTTTAACTCTGGGTCTACATCAGCAGCGCCTGTGGCCTCCACATCACCACCACTAGCTGTATCTGCTGCTGCACCCTCAATGACTCCTTCTCCAGCCTCATCTGTAGCCTCCACATCTTACCCAGTCCTTAACTACTTACTGTTCTACAGTGGATGTCTTGCCACATGCAAAAGCAGGCCGCAGAAAGATGAACACGAAGGGCAAGAAATGGCGATCCACTGCCCTTCTGACTAACACACCAGAAGAAGAGGCAAATGTACAACATTTATCTCAAGAAGGCTAAAAAAAAAGATTAAAGTTAAAAAGTGTAAAGAGGAGCAAAAAGCTGAAGAAAATATTTCTGAATCAGAAGAAGAGGAAGTCAGGACTTTGTCTCAGGTTTTCAAAATTAAGGGAAGTCTGGTTTGGTGTTGTCACGATACTAAACTTTTCAACTCAATACCGATACTAAGTAAAATATTCGATACTCGATACCCTTTTCGATACCACAAGAATAAAAACAAAGACTCTAAAATTCAACAGAAATATTTTCATTACTAAAAAAAATACAAGAAATAAATAAAAAAAAAACAATAAGAATAATATTTTGAGGTTGTATGCTGTGCACAATATTAAGCAAGCTTGATAAAAAAAACTTACAAAATTAAAATTAAGTGTTCCTTCCTTGGCTATGTTTTGCAGACATAACAATGAAACTAGCCAAACCAGTTAAACAAAAATAATTCTCAGCAGCTGCACCTGTTAAAGAAAAAGTCTGAAACTGAAAAATGCACAGAATTATTCAATCACACAGTGTTCAGAAAGTGCATTTTCCACTATTCTGCAATTTAGATGGCTGTATCGATACTTTTGAAAATGAGTATTATGTCCGGATACAACGTTTCAGTATTGATACTTTTTTAAGTATCGATACTTTTGACAACCCTAGTCTGGTTCCAGTGCTGGAGCTGTAAATCTTAGACACATGAGGAGGTGATGTGTACAAATCTGACTGAATGGCTCATTATCATTAAAACTTTAGTTTTTTTTTTTTACAGCACTAGTGGCTCGTTTTTCTGACAGTAGGCTGACAGGAAAGGGGGTATGAGAGAGGGGGAGAGACATGCGGCAAAGGACCACAGGCCGGATTCGAACCCCTATATCACACGACTACATGGGTCGTATGATATAGCCACTGCGTCAGCTGCACACCCGCAAAAAGATATTTTTAACAGTTGCAAAATTTTATCTGTATAAAGTACATCATATATTCATGTTGTTGACATTTTTTTAATATTGTTTTGCAAAAATGATGATAATCTTTACAGAAAGTTTTGACTAGATATAAAATGGGATCATTTTTAAGCTGCATTTTTAAAAGATTATGGATATTTTTTTGTTCAATAAAAGTTTTATAAATAGATATTACAGTTTCTACTGTTAAGTTTTTCGTTTTCTTTTGCAATAGTTTTGGAAGTCCAGTTTTTTTTCAACAACCGATAATGCATAATGAATGCATGTAACAACAATTGATCAAATTTAATCAGCTCACAAAATGTTCCACTCTTCCTATATTAGCTGTGTTTCCATTTACGACGACCGATATAAAATCATTAAACGAGATAATTTTTCTGGCCATATTAAAATAAATTTTTTTCACAAAACTGCTAATGGAAATGTCTTTAACTTTTTTATTTTGCATCACATTCATGTGATCAGAGAGCAAACAAATATTACTGATGGTTGAAAAAAAAACAGGAAGTGGTTGAAGGATGATGGTTTTGCATGTTTATGTGAACAAACTTATTCACATGATAACTCAATTCCTTGTATAATTGAAACCAACAACAGCAGAATTATCTTTTTTTTTTTTTTACATTAGCAGAATATAAAATATTTGTACAGTTTTTAACTGGAAACACAGCTGCTAAAAGCCTGTGCTCTACTTCAGTTTGGATGTTTGACATGCACATATAATTCCAATTTATCCAGTCAAATATATAATAGTCATTTAATTTAAGTTGACAAATAGTTAAATAAGACATTTCTGATATAAAAAAAAAGGTAAAACTTACAATAAATAAATTGTGAAATACATTGTATTTCAAGATGTGGCTGTCCCTAGGCCCCACGTCTAAATATACTTTTCCGTAAGCTTTAAATGGTTTGGCTATTTACAGACTTACATGTATGTATATATATATATATTCCTTTTGTTTAAGGCTTGATTACATAGCAGTTTGTTTACAAGACTAAGGGAAACTTTCTAATGTGTAGAATCTGACTGTTGACGGTAAGGAATGTTGTGGATCAACAGGGAGGCATGATCCAGCTCGTAACCCTCAGATTTAATCCAGTAAGAAAAGGAGGCTGGTTGCTCCCCCTCTGTTCAGAAAGTCAGCTGGTTGTGGGTTGGCTGCCTCACTTTCAGTCCCAGTCACACTCAGGCAAACAACCATGGCTGTTTTCCTACTCTGGCTCTTCAGCCTCGGTTTTCTAGCCTTTCCTTCCTATGCTTCCTACAACAATCTCCCTGAACTCTACAAGAAGGGAGTGGATTTGGCCGTGGAGAAGATCAACTCCCACGCCAACATCTTGCATCATTTTATCTTCTTCAGGAGCATGGAAAAGTCAGAATCTGAGGTACCTTCCTGTTTTATTTTCAATACAGTTGGGCAAAAAAGTATTTAGTCAGCCACCAATAGTGCAGGTTCTCCCACTTAAAAAGATGAGAGAGGCCGGTAATTTTCATCATAGATATACCTCAACTATGAGAGACAAAATGAGAAAAAAAAATCCAGAAAATCACATTGTCTGATTTTTAAAGAATTTATTTGCAAAATATGGTGGAACATAAGTATTTGGTCAGTTACAAACAAGCAAGATTTCTGGCTCTCACAGACCTGTAACTTCTTCTGTAAGAGGCTCCTCTGTCCTCCACTTGTTACCTTCATTAATGGCACCTGTTTGAACCCGTTATCAGTATAAAAGACACCTGTCCACAACCTCAAACAGTCACACTTTAAACTCCACCATGGCCAAAACTAGAGAGCTGTCAAAGGACACCCGAAACAAAATTATAGACCTGCACCAGGCTGGGAAGTCTGAATCTGCAATAGGTAAACAGCTTGGTGTGAAGAAATCAACTGTGGGATCAATTATTAGAAAATGGAAAACATACAAGACCACTGATAATCTTCCTCGATCTGGGGCTCCACGCAAGATCTCACCCCGTGGGGTCAAAATGATCACAAGAACGGTGAGTAAAAATCCCAGAACCACACGGGGGGACCTAGTGAATGACCTGCAGAGAGCTGGGACCAAAGTAACAAAGGCTACCATCAGTAACACACTACGCCGCCAGGGACTCAAATCCTGCAGTGCCAGACGTGTCCCCCTGCTTAAGCCAGTACATGTCAAGGCCCGTCTCAAGTTTGCTAGAGAGCATTTGGATGATCCAGACGATGACTGGGAGAATATCATATGGTCAGATGAAACCAAAATAGAACTTTTTGGTAAAAACTCTACTTGTCGTGTTTGGAGGAGAGAGAATGCTGAGTTGCATCCAAAGAACACCATACCTACAGTGAAGCATGGGGGTGGAAACATCATGCTTTGGGGCTGTTTTTCTGCTAAGGGACCAGGACGACTGATCCGTGTGAAGGAAAGAATGAATGGGGCCATGTATCGTCAAATTTTGAGTGAAAATCTCCTTCCATCAGCAAGGGCATTGAAGATATAACGTGGCTGGGTCTTTCGGCATGACAATGATCCCAAACACACCGCCCGGGTAACGAAGGAGTGGCTTCGCAAGAAGCATTTCAAGGTCCTGGATTGGCCTAGCCAGTCTCCAGATCTCAACCCCATAGAAAATCTTTGGAGGGAGTTGAAACTCCGTGTTGCCCAGCGACAGCCCCAGAACATCACTGCTCTAGAGGAGATCTGCATGGAGGAATGGGCCAAAATACCAGCAACAGTGTGTGAAAACCTTGTGAAGACTTAGAGAAAACGTTTGATCTCTGTCATTGCCAACAAAGGGTATATAACAAAGTATTGAGATGAACTTTTGTTATTGACCAAATACTTATTTTCCACCATATTTTGCAAATAAATTCTTGTAAAAATCAGACAATGTGATTTTCTGGATTTTTTTTTCTCATTTTGTCTCTCATAGTTGAGGTTTATCTATGATGAAAATTACCGGCCTCTCTCATCTTTTTAAGTGGGAGAACTTGCACTATTGGTGGCTGACTAAATACTTTTTTGCCCCACTGTATATCATGAAATAGAGGCAACTGGAAGCATAATAGAAACAAAATCCCATGTGGAAAGGTTTTTAAAATGAGGTGATAGAACAGCTCATCATTGTTGCTTCACTTTCTCCTCAGCCCGGCTTTAATGTGAAATACATTTACCACAACTTCCACCTTAAAGCTACAAAGTGCCAGAAAGGAACTGTTGACTCCACAAGTTGCAAGTTCAGAAACGACAGGGTAAGCTTTAGGTTTTAATCTTATTTTTTTAATCTTATGTTTAATCTGCATAACTAAAGGAAGGCAAAGCTCAACTGCACAGTGAGATTCATGATGTTCCAGTTGTTATTTAAGTAGAAATCAAGAAAGCTGTGGAATGTGGCTCCAGTGGGGGGGCTGCTCTGACATGCCTCTGCTGTTTTGTTTGTGTGCATTCATGCAGCCGCTCATTGACTGCACAACCTGTTACAAAACCTTCAATGGAGAGATTGAAACAGAACCCAACCCGTACATCCACTGCATCCACAGACCTGCTCTGACAGAGGTGTGTCTGACCCTCTTTTACCTTTACTACTGTTCCTTTAATATTTTCATAGCTCTGACCTCCCTTTCCTTCTTTTGTTTCACAGGAAATGTGGACCACCAGAGCTGAACATTGCAATGCTATGGCATACAGCAGTGGGACTCCAACTCTTCTCTTAGTACAAGGAAACAATTAAGATTTTCAGAAAACAAACTTACTGAGATATATATAGAAATTCATGTATGCCTCACGAGATGTACTGATTTTTTTTCACATCCGGTCCGAATACCCTGTGGATGCATTTTGTGCTGCTTCCTTTTTGATGGTTGATAAGACTAGAAAGGAAATACTTTCAGTTGTCTATGGCTGGACAAATTAAATGTCTCTATTTGTCTGTCTTTGTCTTTTTTTGGTTTTATAAGTCTAAAACCTCATGCACTTCCTCTCACAACCACTTAGACACTGTTTATTAATAGAAAGTAAGTTGAATGATTCAGTATAAGATGAGGAAGATTTGTATGTGTTCACAAAACAGGCTTGAATTGGAAGAATACAGACCTATACAGAATAGACAAAGGCTCCTGGATATGTGTCAACATTATTTTAGAAAAACTGAGTGAAAGTCTGGTTACCTCTGTTTTAATCCTGTCTGTTGTTTCCATGACCCCAATGACTGAGAATTTGCACACGTCTCTTTTTTGCATTTGTGTACATGTGTTCTTTTTTATGCAACCTATTTAGGATATTTTCTGGTATATTCATGGAACTTCTAAAATACAGAATAGACCTAATGTGGACCAGAGACTTGTCCTAATGCAGAGAGCCCTATGTTATTTTGAATGTTCTTTTGCTCTTCAAGGTGGAAAGTTGTTCCTACAATTTCTTATTCTTCTTTAATTTTTTTAAATCATGTGCACTCTTCATCCTTTCATTTGTTGTGACTTTTTTGCTGGCAGACATGATTTCTCACACCTCCTCCTCCATGCGTCACGGTGGGAACCAGGCATGTAAAGCCCATCCATTAACCTTTTCTGCGTTGCACAAAGACCATCACAAACACCATGGTTGGAACCAAAGGTCTCAAATTTGGACTCATCAGACCAAAGCCCAGATTTCCACTGATCTAATGTCCATTCTTTGTGTTCTTTAGCCCAAGCAAGTCTCTTCTGCTTGTTGCCTGTCCTTAGCAGTGGTTTCCTAGCAGCTATTTTAGCATAAAGGCCTGATTCACACAGTCTCCTCTTAACAGTTGTTCTAGAGATGTATCTGCTGCTAGAGCTCTGTGTGGCAATGACCTGGTCTCTAATCTGAGCTGCTGTTAACGTGTGATTTCTGAGGCTGGAGACTGGGATGAACTTATCCTCCACAGCAGAGGTGACTCTCAGTCTTCCTTTCATGGGGCTGCCATCATGTGAGCCAGTTTCTTTGTAGCGCTTGATGGTTTTTGCGACTGCACTTGGGGACACTTTCAAAGTTTTTCCAATTTTAGGCTTAGACCCAGGCAGTTTATTTTGTCATTTTGTGCATACAAGTGTTAAAAGAAATTTCGTTAAGTACAGCTCTCTAGACTATTTCCTTTTTAAAGTGCAGCCTTGAAAAGGTAAGCACCAATGATTACAATATTGTGATGAAAAAAAGGGATGTAAACATATGACTGTATAGTCTGTCGATCTGTCTGTCAGTCTAATGGCGGTGGGGAAGAAACTGTTCTGGAATCTGCTGGACCTGCATCCAATGCTTCGAAGTCTCTTCCCAGAGGGCAGCAGGGAGAACAGTCCATGGTGGGGGTGTGAGGGGATCATTTATGAAGTTACGGACTTGGGACACACAGCGCTGGAATGAAATGTCTTTAATGGAGGGAAGAGGAGCCCCAATGATCTTCTCTGCTGTTCTCACCACTCTGCTCACTTTCTTCCAGTCTGAGGCGCTGCAGCCTTCACACCACACAGTGAGACAGCTGGTCAGAACGCTCTCTATGGTGCTCTCCTCATCCTCCCCAGGAAGTAAATGCGCTTTTGATCAGTGAGGTGGTGTTTACAGTCCAGGTGAGGTTGTCTGTGATGTGCACCCCCAGGAATTTGGTGCTGTTGACCACCTCTACAGCTGAGCTGTTGATGAGCAGTGGAGGGTGGTTAGGATGTTTCTTCCTGAAGTCCAAGATGATCTCCTTCATCTTCTCCACGTTCAGGATCAGGCTGTTATCTTTGCACCAGTCCACCAGCTGCCCCATCTCCTCTCTGTAGTCCTGGTTATTGTCGTCTCTGATGAGGCCCACCACCATGGTGTCATCTGCAAACTTCATGATATGATTGGTGGTGAACCTGGGGACTCAATCATGTGTCATCACAGTGAACAGCAGGGGGTTCAGGACGTAGCCCTGAGGGGAGCACGTGCTTAGACTGATGACATCAGAGGTGTTCGGTCCAACCCGGACTAACTGAGGTCTGTTGGTGAGGAAGTCTAGAAGCCAATTGTGTTGAATCTCAGCTGTTTCAGTTTACCCATCAGATGCTGTGGGACAATGGTGTTGAAAGCTGAACTGAAGTCCAGGAACAGCATCCACACACGAGTGTTCTTCTCCTCCGGGTGTGCTAAGTTCAGGTGAATAGCGGAGGAGATGGCCTCCTCATTGGAGCGGTTCCATTGGTAGGCAAACTGGAGTGGGACGAATGTTGACAGCAGACTGGAGACGATGTGTTCTTTAACCAGCCTTTCAAAGCACTTCATCATGATTGGAGTCAGTGCGACAGGCCGGTAATCATTGAGTGAGGTGACCCGAGACTTCTTTGGGACCGAAATGATTGCGGCAGACCTGAAGCATGCTGGCACTGGGGGTCGGTCCAGTCAGGTGTTAAAAAGACAAATTTAGACAGATTTTTTGTACTTTCTGACCTTCATGTCTTAAAGTAATGATGGACGCTCGTTTTTCTTTACTTAGCTGCTATTTTGTTGCCAAACTACAAATTCTAACAGTCTATTCAGTGGGACTATCAGCTGTGTATCCATCTGACTTCTCCACAACACAACTGATGGTCCCAGCCCCATTTATAAGGCAAGAAATCCCACCTATTAAACCTGACAGGGGACTCCGTAAAGTAAAAAAAATAAATAAATAATCCACTGGACTTGGTTTTCAAGATTTGAAGGTGTTTCACCACCTCTACAGGAAGCTTTCTCAATTCAAATGTCTGGATCCGCAGTGAGTTTGAGTCTTTATATAGACAAGGCCTTGTATTGCATGGAAACATGCAAATGAAAACCGATGAATGGGTCGTTTGGTTCCATTGTTAGCCTGTAATATCTGAAACCTGTCTATGATTCTGAAGGTCGGTTGTTAAAGGGCGTGTGACGCAAAAACATCACAATCCCTTATGTTGCTGGAGTGTCTGAAAAGCTCAAGAGGATTTTCTCCAAACATATAATCCCAGTACATTTCAGGCCAAACAAAACCCTTAAACAGAGGCTAGAGCATCCTAAAGATAAAACTCCCAGACCGAATATGAGCGGAGTGGTATATGCTGTTCAGTGCAGCGAGGAATGCTCTGATCTTTATATTGGAGAAACCAAACAACCGCTCCACAGACGCATGGCCCAACACAGAAGAGCGGCCTCCTCTGGACAAGACTCTGCAGTACACCTACACCTTGTGGACAAAGGACATTCTTTTGAGGACCAGAATGTTCACATTCTGGATAAAGAAAATAGGTGGTTTCAGAGGGGCGTGAAGGAAGCCATGTATGATAAGAGAGAAAAAACAACTTTAAACAGAGGTGGTGGACTCAGATTCCAGCTTCCAAAAACTTACAATTCATTTATAGAGATGATCCCTTCCAGATATCACCAAACCCCCCACCCCATCACAGAGGAACAAAGTACCTACCCGCTCCAGCCGGTGAACAATACCTCCTTAACGACTGACCCTTAACAATCATAGACAGGCTTCAGGTATTACAGGAGACAATCCCCCCCTTTAACAACAATCCCCCCCTTTAATGACCGACCTTCAGAATAATAGACAGGTTTCAGGTATTACAGGCTAACAATGAAAGCAAACGACCCATTCATCGGTTTCCATTTGTATGTTTCCAAGCAATACAAGGCCTTGCCTATATAAAGACTCAAACTCACTGCTGATCCAGACATTTGAATTGAGAAGGCTTCCTGGAGAGGTGGCGAAACGTCTTCAAATCTTGGAAACCAAGTCCAGTGGATTTTTTTCAAACTTTTACGGAATGACTATGACCTGGATGACTGATAAGTAGTGATAAGTAGTCATAGTCATGAAGTAGAATAGTCATGAAAATAAAGAAAACTCTTTGAATGAGAAGGTGTGTCCAAACTTTTGGCCTTTATTGTATATATATATATATATATATATATATATATATATATATATATATATATATACACTCACCAGCCACTTTATTAGGTACACTTGTCCAACTGCTCGTTAACACTTAATTTCTAAGCAGCCAATCACATGGCGGCAACTCAGTGCATTTAGGCATGTAGACATGGTCAAGACAATCTCCTGCAGTTTAAACCGAGCATCAGCTACATTTCTGTCCTGTGATTCAATCAGGAGGGTCATAAACTTTTACGACCTGCATCCAGTAGGTCATAAGGCAGAGTCACACTGGTGTGTGACTTGCATCCAGCCAGATGGTCATTACAGGGTCTTCTATTTAAGACCCGCCCTATTATGTTGTAAACTGTTAATAAAAGGCTTTGCTGTGAAGGGAACTGTGAGAAAAGGTGCTGGTTGTGAGCCAGCATTTCTTCTCCCCTGTGCAGAGGCTGACGTTGCAAAATGCCTGTATGTGTTTGATCATTTCGTCCTATTAAACTCTTATACTCACATTTTTCTGGATTTAAACCCAACATTTTTGGTGCCGAAACCCGGGGGTCAAGATCCAATTGTCCAGGACCGTGCGGGACCAAGGCCAAGAAACTGTAGACAGCCGTCCGCCCTTCGCCGGATGGAGCCAATAGGTTGGTCCAGCCCTGCCCTGGGCATACTGGTGACGACTCTCTCTGAGGACTGATCTACACGACAAAGGGTAGGCCTAAAGCTTTTGATCAAAAGTTGGTTTGAGACCATGTGAAAGCTATAACTGGTTGTAGTCGCAAGAATATTTGACGAGAACAGGTCTTGTTTACGGATATGGCATCTGGGTATTCTGTGCGTTAGAGTGTGAGACTCTGTGTTGTTCTCGAGATAGTAAGGTTTGCAGCTGCCGCAGCAGGGATAGCAGATACGGCATCTGGGTATCCGGTGCATGCAAGGGCCTCGAGTTGGAGACTCCAAAGTGTACACGTAACGATAGGTGTTTTTTATCTATGTTGGTTAAAATAAAAAATATATTAGGCCTTAGAATAGGTGTGTGTGACTGTGTGAAAGTGTGTGAGGAAACAATCGAACCTTTCAGGTTCCGTTATTTCATACTAAAACAGCAGGAATTAATACAGTATAACTCTTGTGGATGCAGAGGCAAGAATTTCTCACCTGAAAAGGTAGAAGTAGAAATTACCACAACAGTGTTTGGGTGCTGTCCTGCTGAATAAACATCCAGTGTGTAGAATACTCTAAGTGTTTGTACTGGACTAAATTCTTTAAAATGGGAAAAGGTCAAAATAAATTAGAGATAATTTAGAATCTACGATTAGAAGTTTGTAGAAGCTCAGGATCCAATAAAAAAATAAACACTTGAATATATAGTTTGGAAAAAATATGGGTTTGAGGGATGCCTCTATTCCAAGATAAAATAATAAGAAATAATGATAAAATAATAGAACTAAAGTGAGTCGGGGGGGGGTAAATTAATTAAAAAGGATGGGTTCAGGGAAGAGTATAGAGAAGATCATAAAGGGGATGTAAAGTTTGTGTCAGATTGATCCAAGTAATTTAAAATACTTGTAGAAGTGGAAGTAAAAGTATAAAATAGATGGTGTGTGGAAGTAGATCAATGGAGAAATGTTATGTGCCGGCTAAAAACAAGCACTAGTGAAAAAATAGATAAATAAATATATAAATAAATAAATGAGCTCCAAATGGGGAGTTGTTGATATAATACATGCGCAAAGTAAATATATTATTATTAAATATTTAAATAAATAGATCTAATGTGTTTGTTCGTCTTTTAATGTTGTGTGTTTCCGTCTTTAAAGTTATGTTTGTGGGTTTTTTAAGTTGTTTGTGCGTCCAAAAAATAATGAAACACAGTTTAGAGGGAGACAGCTTGAATTTGCAGCAGTGTGGAAGCATGTCTATGGATCGATGACTGCAGCGTTGATCTAGCAGACACCCCTCCTAATGCGCCTGCATGGTCTCTAAAACTATTAGATTCGGAACCGGAAAATAATAAAAAAAAAATAATAATAATAATAACCCACCGGAAAATTATTTTAGTCATGCAAGCTACCTACAGGGAATAAAAAAAATTAGAGGGATTAAATAGGTGGACTGTGCAAGCTAAAACATAGAAACAGCTATGAAGCGTAGTTTGGACCATAATTGGGCTCAAGGAAGGGGCCGGTGGTCACAGGGGAAAAACAAGGGGTCACGTAGAAAGCACAATAGGTGCTACAACTGTGATAAGGAGGGCCACTTTGCTCGAGAATGTCCAGACCCCCGCAGAGTGACCCTCCCTTTCACCAATGTTATGACCAGCACTGATGCCAGGAGTCATGTGCACCAGCAAAAATTGCAGGTAATTGTGGACCCAGTGGAGGTCCTGGACCTAAAGCAAATTTTCCTTTCTTTTTTAAACACATCAGAAAAACCATACTGGCATTTAAACATTCAAGGGGTAAAAGTAAAATTCCTGTGTGACACCGGGGCCAATATATCTATTCTGAGGGATACAATACCTCAGGTTAAACCGGGACTAAAATGGATCACAGTAGTCTCTGCTGATGGAAGAATGGAAGCTCAGCGCATTTCTGAAAAACAATTGGTCACTGATGAAGAGGGATTCAGGGTGGAAGCTGATTTTGTGTTAAGCCCAGACTGTCCAGTTAATCTATTAGGCAGAGATTTGCTAAGGAAATTGCAATTAGTGCTAGAGCCAACAGACAGAGAAGTAGTAGTAAAAAGATGTACATGCTGCAGGGGGAAGTTACTCTAGAGATGCAGCTGACACACATGTGATACATTCAGGCTCATCCCTGAAAACATTTTACTACCTGGATCTAACCACCCAAGGGAAAAGATGAACCATAGGAGGGGTTATAAAATTTGTATGTGGATGTGTCAGTTTCCAGAAAAAAATTAGTTGTTTTTACAATTGTAGATGAATAAAAAAAAAAAAAAAAAACAACCTTTTGCAGTGCTGCCTTAAAATCATCATATTCTGTGTAAACTGCAGAAATTGTTGCACTAACAAAAACATGTGAAATTTCAAAAGGCATCAAGGATGCAGGGATGGTTCTAGAACTTCACAGGGGAAGTTCTTCATCTGAGTGTGAATAGGTGTTTGAGCAAATGGGGGAGCCATTAAAATAGTAAATGTGTATGAAGCATGGGGGATATTAAATGCATTAAAGGAAAAAACATGAATAGTTCTAGCAATTATTAGACAAGCAGTTAGACTTATATGCAATTCAGGAACCTGTAAAATTTGCATTAAAGATAATGTAGAACTAAAACCATCTAAAATTCTATTTTTTGTAAAATCAGCAAATGGTCAAACATCCTAGGAGTGGATTTCAAAGGATTATGAAAAAGATTGCAAGGTTTTTTTTTGTAATTCAAATTTTTATTAATTTCTTGCATATTGTCAAATAAAATACAAACACAAACAGCAATGAACAGAAAAAACAGAAAAAAAGGCTGGTGCACCCCCCACCCCTCCCATCAGGGTACAGATGTACATATGGATGTCACAGTGTTAATTCAAAAACTTATAGTATCTGGGAAAAAGTTAGTCCAGGAAAAACAAGAAGCTTTATCCAACCAAATCACATAGAAGCCGTAGTCCTTTTCACAGAGTCCCAGAAACCTTTCCATTCCATGTTCTTGTTCCCTTCTATGTTGTAGAGCATTGTTTCATGGGAAGCTGTGGTCGTCATTGATTTAATCCACTCATTTAGCTCGGGACATTTTGTAGTCTTCCAATGTCTTAAGATGATCCTACAGGCTGTCACCAGACCGACCACCACAACTGTAAAAGCTCCTTTTGGGGTGTTCGGCATTTGAGACCTGTCTCCCAGTAAGCACAATTCTGGAGTCTGAGAGATCTCTGAACCAAGCTATGCTCCCAGAGTTTCCAAGACTTTAGTCCAAAAAGGTGAAACCAGAGAGCAGTCCCAAAAACAATGGAGATATGTGCCCACCTCTTTCTTACATTTCCAACACATATTGTCTTACATTATTTTCATTGTATGTAGCCTAGTAGGCGTATGATAATACCTGTGTAGAACCTTATACTGTATACATTTCCTTCTGGCCTCCTTCATGTATTTACCACTGTCTGACAAAACACTCAACCATTTTTCTTTTGTATACTCTATTCCCAGATCTTTCTGCCATAAAAGTTTGATATTTGACGATTCACCACTTAATTTATAACTTATCAGCTTATAAAATTGTGAAGTAGTGTGACGGTCACGCGGCATCCTAATATAGTTCAATATCTCATTTCCTGCAATCTTTTTAAACTTTGAAGTAAAATAATGTCTTATCTGTAGATATTTCCAAAAATTTGCCCTACCTTCCAAATTAAATGTATGAGTAAGTTTGTTAAAGGTAATGAATTTCCCGTCTTTATACAAATCACCAATGGTGCATATACCGTGTGAATGCCACTGCCTCCAAAACACAGGTGTTTGACCTATACATATAGCAGGATTATTCCAGAGAGACGCATATTCCTCTAGCTGATGTGGAAGCTTTAACAATTTATGTATCTTTGACCAAACTTTACAAGAATGAACATAAACTGGGTTTGTTGTGTCGTTGCTTTGAGATAATTTGTGTTTTGGGTCAAACGGCGAACATATATCCCTTTCAAAATGTAACCAGTCCAGCCCGTTCTCACCTTCCCAATGCTTAACTAATTTAGCCATCTCAAATGACAAACAGTAGAGTTTAGGATCTGGACGGCCTAGACCACCCTTATCCCTAGGGGCATACCATTTTTCTAGTTTTATTCTCGCTCTTTTACCTCCCCACAAAAATTGTTTAATCAAATTTTCATACCTTTTAAAAATATCGGGTGGAATTGTAATAGCAAGCATCATAAGCACATAGTTAAACTGAGGGGCAGTAATCATTTTTATGATATTAATCTTACCCCATAACGTCAGCTTTATCTTCTCCCGTTTTTCAAAGCTTGTTTTAATTTTTGAAAGAACCGGATTAAAATTGAGTGACGGTAACATTTCTAAATCCCTACTGAGTCTAATCCCAAGATACTTCATGCCTTCAGGTGTCCACTTGAATTTAAAATCTTTGACCATGTGCGAGTTACATAAAGAGGATAATGGCATGGCTTCAGATTTAGCCCAAATTATTAAGTACCCTGAGAGCTTCGAATATGTATGTATGGTGTCCATTAGGTGCGGTAAGGATTTAAGTGGATGAGTTATAAGTGATAAAATATCATCCGCGTATAAAAGCAGTTTGTGTTCTTGTTGTCCCCACAATATCCCTTTGATGTCTTTATTGGTCCTAATGCTCACTGCCAGAGTTTCAATAAACATAATGGGCTAAGAGAGCAACCCTGACGGGTCCCACGTGATAAATTAAAAAAGGATGAAATAGTACCATTTGTTAGGACTGCAGCCTTTGGTTCCTTGTACAGTATTCGGACCCACTTGGTAAAAAAAGGTCCAAATCCAAAGTTTGAGAGAGCTGAGAAGAGAAAACTCCATTCCACTTTATCAAACGCCTTCTCCGCATCTAAGGAGATGGCAACGACTGGATCCTCCTTTGACTGGCTTAGCCACATCAGGTGTAACAGTTTTCTAATGTTATCAGAGGAGGAGCGGTTTTTCATAAAGCCAGTCTGATTCTGATGGACAATGCTAGGGAGGACTTGTTGTAAGCGCACAGCCAGCACCTTGGTTAATATTTTACAGTCCACGTTCAGTAAACTGATTGGCCTGTAATTTGCTGGGTCTGTGTTATCTCTATCTTTTTTTGGAATCAAAGATATTAATGCTTCATTAAAAGTAGGGGGCAGCTGTCCTCTCTCAAAAATCTCTTGATATACCTTTTGTAAAATTGGAGCAAGAATGTCTATGTACTCCTTGTAGTATTCTGCTGGGATACCGTCGCAATGGGGACTTCCCCACCTTCATTCCTGAGATTGCCTTTCTAATTTCCTCTTCTGTAATTGGTGCTTCCAACCCGTCTACATGTTCCTGTGGTAGTCTTGGAAGATTGAGTTTAGATAGAAAAGCATCACTGTCTTTTGCATTTGTCTCGTTAACCACTGAGGATGTATATAGTGTTTCATAATATTGTTTGAAGACACTGTTAATATCCTCTGCCGAGGTTACTAAAGTATCTCCTTGTTTAATGGCAGGGATTGTGTTCAAAATATCCTGTTTTTTACCCTGTCTTGCTAATAATCTGCCTGTTTTTTCCCCTCCCTCATAGAATGAAGTTTTTAACCTGAATAAGGAATATTCCACTTTTTTGTTATAAATTTCGTTGAACTGAAAATTGAGCGCACAAATATCCCGATAAAGTAAGTCATCATAACACCTAGCCAAAATGTTTTCTTTAAGTTTAATTTCTCTTTCCAATTCTTGAATTTTACGCAAGCTTTCTTTTTTCAGCCATGAGGTATATGCTATAAGTTTACCCCTCAAGAACGCCTTAGACGCCTCCCAGACAGTTTGAACATGCTCTGTACTGCCAATATTTATTTCAAAAAAGTATCTCAGGTCCTGTCCCAGCTGTTCTTTAAAGGATTTGTCTTGTAAGATTGAAACATTCATTCTCCATCTCGAGCCTCTTATGTTCCCCAGTCCTAATCTTATACATAATTCCGTAGCTGCGTGGTCAGTAAGCGCAATAGTTTTAATATCACAGCTTCGCACACTATTTACGATGAGTTTTGAAATTAAAAACATATCGATCCTAGAATAGGATTTATGACAATGAGAATAAAATGTGTACTCTCTTTTAGACGGATTAATTAACCTCCAAACATCCACCAGTCCCGCATCTTCCTTTAACATATGAACTGCATCTCTTCCTTTAGAGCTAGGTGAACCTTTTAATGTACTTTTATCAAGAACAGGATCCATAACTTCATTAAAATCCCCTGCTAATATTATTTGTCCTTCCATATTGGCTAGTACACTATTTATATTGTGAAAAAAATTAGGGTCTTCCTTATTGGGTGCATATATGTTGCAAAGTATAATCTTTACCCCTTCTATCATTGCTTCAATGCAAACCATTCTTCCTTCTGTGTCTTTAACTTCTATTATTAGTGAAAACTGAACAGTCTTTTTAATAAGAATAATTACACCATTGCGAGCACTTGAGTGAGAGCTATGAAAAATATGTCCTACCCAGCCTGCTTTAAACTTGGACTCTTCCCCCTTATTTAAATGAGTTTCTTGGAGAAATATTATGTCGGCTTGATTTGTCTTTAAATAAGCCAGTATTTTGCACTTTTTGGTTGGATTTCTACATCCATTAATATTCCAAGATGTTAATTTTATATATTTCCCAGTCATTAAAAGTTATATGCAGTGTTGGGCACGTTACTTTGAAAAAGTAATTAGTTATAGTTACTAGTTACTTCTCCCAAAAAGTAACTGAGTTACCCAACTGACAGACGGAATCTCACTATACATCAGCCATTCTCATCCTCCCCTCTCTCATGACAAGGCGCGCACCTCTGGATGACCTAAAAAATAATCTTTAATATCTCTTAAACAAAAGTAGCACAAACAATATTTTTTTCTGCACAAATCTGCACTAACGTTGCACTAACCATTCAGTCTATTTGCAGAGTTTTTTGACGTGGGTGGGGTGTCAGCTTCATGCAGCTGCGCACGAGTCCTATAATGGAAAAAGGTTCATTGTGCGACCTGAGTAACGCGCAGTAACGGGGTGTCTGCAATGATAACTGCGTTATAGTTACAGTCAAAGTAATTAGTTAGATTACTCGTTACTAAAACAAGGTAACGGCGTTAGTAACGCCGTTACTTTCAACGCCGTTAGTCCCAGCACTGGTTATATGTTAATACACGTTTTAAACCTGCAACAAAACATTTTTAACAGATAATTTCTTTGTCTGCTCCCCCTGATACCCAGCCCGCTCTGTGAGTGCACCCAGCCAAAAAGAAAACTATTTACATGAGCAATGAACTTTCCCATCATGTAAACGAAGAAGGAAAAACTATATGAAAAATAAAAACAACTTAAATCCTACTCTACTGCCGCCGTCTGCGGCAGCTGAGGATAAAAAGAAAAGATAACTAAGAGAGGGAAAAAAAAAACCTTATCAGGTCCGTGGAACTCTGCTTCGCTCTGTTCATGATGACAGGCGGCGGGGCCCGCCCCCGGACAGTCAGACACAGCATCTTCTACGGGGCTCTTAGGAATTACATCAGTCGGTTGAATTTGGGGTGTCCTCCCCCTGCTCGTTCTCCTCCCGGCTCTCCTCGTTGAAAAACTTCTCTGCTGCTTTCGCCGAGCTGAAGCTCATATTTTTACCCTTCCAACTCACGCGAAGCGTGGCTGGAAACGCCAAGGTGTATTTAGCTTTGCGCTCCTGCGACTTTCTTTTCACGGCAGTGAAAGCCTTCCTCTTCTCCGCCAGCTCTTTAGTCATATCTGGAAACACTGACAGCCTGCACCCTCGCCACTCAAAACCGCGTTTCTCCTTGGCTGCCATAATTTCTTTATCCCTCGCTGATTGCCTGAGGAATCGAATGAGAACCGGTCTCGGGGCTCGGTTCGGGTCAGGTAGCGGTGCGAAGGCCCGATGAGCTCGCTCAATCTCAAACTCGGCATCATCACAAACTCCAAGCCCCTCTGTTAACATCTTCCGAACACAGCTCAGAAGTGTCCCATCATTACCGATAGTCTCTTTCAGCCCAATAACTCTCACATTATTCCTCTTAGTGTGATTTTCGAGAACTTGCATGCGGTTCATCATGGCTTCCATTAGTTTGCTTCCCTCACTACCTGCAGTGTGCAGCCGCTTCGAAGTGTCCTCCAAGCGGGAGATGCGTGTTTCAGCCTCCGTTAGCCTTTCTTGCATTGCTGCCACTGCTGTATTCAATTCCGACGTCGTCTGTTTTATTGTTGAGACATCAGCAGCTACATTTTGTAGCATGGTACTCATTTTAACCACTTCTGAGAACAAACTCGCTAAGTTAGGAGGAGATGTCTCCCCCTGTACTTCCTCATGTGGAGGGCTGTTGCGGGTCACCGCACGGCCTGTACTCTTTGCGTGTTTCGTTGCAGCCATTGCAGGATTTGAGTGCTTTTTCCAGAGAAAAGGAGTCCTCAGCCCACACCGGCACCTCACTTACGGAGAACAATACCATATATGAGCGCCTTACTATAATATAGTTATCTAATTACATGTCAGGGACGGAGAGCCTTTAGCCAGCTGCCATCTTGTTCACTTGCCCACGTGACTCCAAAAGATTGGAAGGTTGCATGTTTTTGTAGTAATATCACCAACTCACCACATTAATTTGTTAGGATGGGAATTGATGGGAAGATTAAGCAACTTTTCCTAAACAGGGGGGCATGAAGGCTGAATGTGGAGAACATAAATAGCGTTTCAACAAAATCTTCTTGTGTTTATATGCACTATGCTAGAAGCACATTGTCAGATCCACAGGATGAAACTCTGTTAGTTGAACAGTAGAACACTTTGAATTTGTGCTTAACCCCAGATGAAAAGTTTACAAAACAGTTTCTGAAACAAGACATTACTATAATGGCTACACAAATTATGTACATATGGGGGTTCTTAGCGGCAGTTACTGTTATGCTTTCTACACAGATGTAAGGAAAGGACCGCTTATTATGGGTAAATCATTTGTCATTGGTTAAGACCAGTGAAGCACTGTGGAGAGACACAGGCCTGCGTTTAGAAGCTGCAGAAGGCGCATCTGATTTCTATCTATGTCCGCACCACACATACCAGGCTGGCTTTATAGCCCTAACACAGAACTATGGAAACAGCCTTATAAAGTTCTGTTCAATGGTCCAAGATTTAGCATGTGTTAACATAACTCAGCATTCTTTGCTATCACAATTTGATGAAAATGATTTCAAAGATATTCCAAATGCTTTGTGATCTACAAGAAGAATTGATGTAAGACTGTTGACAACTATAGATTTAGTTGAAATAGATCCTAATACAGGCCAATGATAATGCAATATCTGCTAAAATTTGAAGCAAAGGAAAGTATAAACTAGTTATAAAATTTTAGCGGGTGCAGAAATAAGTTTGTTGTTTGGCCCATGTTATTTCAGAAGAAGGTAAAAAGCTACAAGAATGTCTTTTTAAAATTGTGCAATTACTGCAGGGCTTAGATTCCACATTATGAAAAAGAAACTCAGCTTTTCTTAATTTTTTTAAAAAATTTTTTATGACACACTAATAGCTATGTCAGAGAAGCAGACAGCAATTCACAAAGCTGAATGTAGAACTTTTCTCAGCAACTGTCTTAGCTTTGTAAACTTATCAAAAACCGTGCATCCAAACAGTTGGCGGTTAAGCAAGTTATATGACCTATGTGTTGTTACATTCTCATGGTGATACGCTCATACCTGTAGTGTCTTACTTTTAAGGGTTAAAGCTACAGTGTGTAATTTTCAGCGACATCTAACGTCCAGACTGCAGACTGCAGCAACATGAACATCTCCCCCCCAGCGCTTCTCCCCCCCAACAGTACGGCGAGCGTTACAGGACAAAATGTCTTCCACGACGTCCGCATCACCTACCTTCTCAAGTGATGAGGTTTGTTTACATTACATTATTTCATTAGTCTGTGTAGGGTATACCGTCTCAGTTCATCTCTCTCAACTTGCCGTAGTTACTTTCGAGCATAATGGGCGATCTCGCAATCGCTAGTTTGTTGGCTCTGCGCTGCCGTAGCGCAGATGTCGGCCTCCATGACTGCGAGACCCGCTCCTATGTAATTATAAATAACGAATTCTAAGGCAATGCAAATATTAAGGTTAAGAGGCTGAGCTCGTAGATGATGATAAATAACATAGTTATGTATAATATATTACATTTCTGACTGTATATCCCTGTAATTATTACACACCGTAGCTTTAAAAGGGGACCCGTGTAAACAACAGTTCCCCCATATTCTTATTTTTTGTCTTTATTATATTGTGTAGTTGGATGAGTGTATATAAAGAGAAAACTGTAACTTGAGCGTGTAACAAAATTAATTTCCCTCTGGGATTATTAAACTATTTCTGATTCTGATTAAAAACAGCAGCTATTTTGATCCATGAAATTATCATGTCTCAAACAGGGGGGAGTCATGATGAATATAGTATAGTAACACACACACACAGGTGTGTAACTACTACTGCTTTTAACATTTTTTGCATGTCTCACATGTTGTAAATACATTTCACAAGGAAATCATATAACTAAGTGAATTCTGAAACTGTTCAAATACAGAACTGTTCAAAGAACATGTAATCTGCCCAGAGCTCCTTTTGCTTCCCCACAGAAAGGCCTGAAGCCTGGAGACCGAGTGCTGATTAAAATCATCAAAAGGAAAAATTGGAAAGCTCCGAGGTGGGAAGGACCCTACATAGTGCAACTGACAACCCCCACCGCCGTGAAAATCCAGGAAAGAGACATGTGGATCCACCAGAGTCATTGTAAGCTAATTAAAAACTTTACACAGCGAGAAGCCCAGTTATCTTCACAGGAATATCATAACTAAGGTGGGGATCTGTGGTGAAGACCAGCTTCAAAGGGGTTTGGTTTTTTAGGACCACTCGTCTCAACGCTGGTGAAGAAACCAACCTAACCCAGTCTTTTAGAGTCCGGTTAGTGGGTGTTTCCTTGGAGGGGCTGGTGAAGATGGGAAAAACCAAAGTGGTTTTGCTGCCTGGTGATGACCGTTGGACTGGTGTTCCTAGGGACTCAAACTGACTGCCAGAAACAAAGGAAAAACCAGAATGGTTGTTGATGGATCCACAGCAAGTCATTCCTGTGGTGCCAATATGAGGTGGCAACATTCCAAGCAAAGGTTTGAATAAAACGGACTGTTATGTTTGTACTCATACAGACCGCTCTGGATGAGTTGAAGATTTAAAGAGGTAACATTGGTTACCATTGGTTCACCATGCCACCATGATCCCATTGGTTCACCATGGGATCATGGTGGCAGGTGCTGATGAAGATAGCTTTATCATTTGTAGGATTGTTTTTCATATTTTTCCTTTTTATTTGTTGCTTAATACCATGTCTCCAGTCAATGATTCAGAGAATGATAGGATCCACTCTAATTCAGTATTCAGCTGTAACTTATGTTCAACTCCGCCAAGATGCTGATGAAGATAATGATGAAGCTGTGTAATCTTTTACAGGGATAATGATCGCCTCCTAGGGAGGGGTCGAGTAGGATTCTTTCTCTATTGGAGAGTTTTTGCCTACTCAAGGGACAGATTTGTAAAACGTTTTTGCAATGCATTCATGATGTATGTAGTGAAAATCTTTTTAGAAGTGCTATATGCTGATGTTTTTTATGTATAACAGGGGGGAAATGTTAGGGTTATGGAATGACAATATGGAAGGACAATTATAAGATGAATGTGTATATGAAACATTGAAGAAATAAGATGCTACATTTCTGTCCTGCGATTCAATCAGGAGGGTCATAAACTTTTACGACCTGCATCCAGTAGGTCATGAGACAGAGTCACACTGGTGTGTGACTTGCATCCAGCCAGATGGTCATTACAGGGTCTTCTGTTTAAGACCCGCCCTATTGTGTTGTAAACTGTTAATAAAAGGCTTTGCTGTGAAGGGAACTGTGAGAAAAGGTGCTAGTTGTGAGCCAGCAGTTCTTCTCCCCTGTGCAGAGGCTGACGTTGCAAAATCCCTGTCTGTGTTTGATCATTTCGTCCTCTTAAACTCATAAACTCACATTTCTCTGGATTTAAACCCAACAGTGTCATGGTGTGGGGAATATTTTCTTGGCACTCTTTGGGCCCCTTGGTACCAATTGAGCATCGTTGCAACGCCACAGCCTACCTGAGTATTGTTGCTGACCATGTCCATCCCTTTATGACCACAATGTACCCAACTTCTGATGGCTACTTTCAGCAGGATAATGCGCCATGTCATAAAGCTGGAATCATCTCAGACTGGTTTCTTGAACATGACAATGAGTTCACTGTACTCAAATGGCCTCCACAGTCACCAAGTCTCAATCCAATAGAGCATCTTTGGGATGTGGTGGAACGGGAGATTTGCATCATGGATGTGCAGCCGACAAATCTGCGGCAACTGTGTGACATATCATGTCAATATGGATCAAACTCCCTGAGGAATACTTCCAGCACCTTGTTGAATCTATGCCACGAAGAATTGAGGCAGTTCTGAAGGCAAAAGGGGGTCCAACCCGTTACTAGCATGGAGTATCTAATAAAGTGGCCGGTGAGTGTATATATATATATATATATATATATATTAGTGCTGTCAAAATTATCGCGTTATTATCGCGTTAACGCGAGGCCATTTTAACGGCGATAATTTTTTAACGTGAGATTAACGCTATGTGGTTTTATGGTACAATTTTCCAAGTACATCCCGCTGCAGCGTGCGGGAAGGCGGGGCTATTTTCCCCCAGTCTATGCATTTTCCATAGGCTTCGAGAGCGGAGCTCCTCAAGGGAAAAAGACGCTCATACACTGGGTGGCGCTAGTGCCTTTTCTTTAAGCCCCACCACCAACAAACAAGTTGAGTGTCTGGTGCCTAGTAGCAACCTGAAATACGCTGAGAAAACAGATTACTGATGTGAAATGGAATCTGCTACGTCACTCTTGCTGTCTGTGTACGCCACAGGTCAGTATCGTGTGTGTGTGTGTGTGTTCTCATTTTTGTTAAGAGGCTGAAAAGTAACTTTCTAGAGCATAGACTACCTCCATCTAGTGATGTCGGTCTATTGATTTTGATGTATTGATTGAAAATTGTTCAATATTATCTTGGTTAATTAACATCTAAAATTAACTCTACTACATTTTATAGCAGTAGGGTAAAATGCTTGTCTTTGTTCAAAAGACTGTATTGACTGTAAAGACTGTCTTTTACATCAGCCTGTCTTCAGGGCCTTTTCTTTGGCTACATATTTGTTATTTTTTGCTACATGCCTCCCCATCTTCTTGCCATATGTTTATATGGCATAAATCAGTGTCTGTGACCTGTTTTCATTTAAAAAAAGAACATTGGCACAAACCTAGCCTGTATGTATTTTTTGCATGTCATCGAGAGTATTTAAATGATTTTCAATCAGGAAAAAAAATGTGCGATTAAAATGCGATTAATCGCGAGTTAACTTAGGCATTAATGTGATTAATCGCGATTAAAAAAATTTAATCGATTGACAGCACTAATATATACAGGTGCTGGTCATAAAATTAGAATATCATGAAAAAGTAGATTGATTTCAGTAATTCCATTTAAAAAGTGAAACTTGTATATTATATTCATACATTACATACAAACTCATATATTTCAGATGTTTATTTTGTTTAATTTTGATGATTACAAATGACAACAAATGAAAATCTCAAATTCATCATATCAGAAAATTAGAATATTGTGAAAAGGTTCAAAATTGATGGCCCCTGGTGCCACACTCTAATCAGCTAATTAACTCAAACCACCTGCAAAAGCCTTTAAATGGTCTTTCAGTCTAGTTCTATAGGCTACACAATCATGGGGAAGACTGCTGACTTGACAGTTGTCCAAAAGACGACCATCGACACCTTGCACAAGGAGGGCAAGACACAAAAGGTCATCGCTAAAGAGGCTGGCTGTTCACAGAGCTCAGTGTCCAAGCACATTAATAGAGAGGCGAAGGGAAGGAAAAGATGTGGTCGAAAAAAGTGTACAAGCAAGAGAGATAACCGCACCCTGGAGAGGATTGTGAAACAAAACCCATTCAAAAATGTGGGGGAGATTCACAAAGAGTGGACTGCAGCTGGAGTGAGTGCTTCAAGAACCACCACACACAGACGTATGAAAGACATGGGTTTCTGCTGTCGCATTCCTTGTGTCAAGCCACTCTTGAACCACAGACAGCGTCAGAAGCGTCTTGCCTGGGCTAAAGAGAAACAGGACTGGACTGCTGGTGAGTGGTCCAAAGTCATGTTCTCTGATGAAAGTAAATTTTGCATTTCCTTTGGAAATCAAGGTCCCAGAGTCTGGAGGAAAAGAAGAGAGGCACTTCATCCACGTTGCTTGAAGTCCAGTGTAAAGTTTCCACAGTCAGTGATGGTTTGGGGTGCCATGTCATCTGCTGGTGTTGGTCCATTGTGTTTTCTGAGGTCCAGGGTCAACGCAGCCACATACCAGGAAGTTTTAGAGCACTTCATGCTTCCTGCAGCTGACCAACTTTTTGGAGATGCAGATTTCATTTTCCAACAGGACTTGGCACCTGCACACAGTGCCAAAGCTACCAGTACCTGGTTGAAGGACCATGGTATCCCTGTTCTTAATTGGCCAGCAAACTCTCCTGACCTTAACCCCATAGAAAATCTATGGGGTATTGTGAAGAAGAAGATGCAATACACCAGACCCAACAATTCAGAAGAGCTAAAAGCCACTATTAGAGCAACCTGGGCTATCATAACACCTGAGCAGTGCCACAGACTGATCGACTCCATGCCACGCCGCATTGCTGCAGTAATACAGGCCAAAGGAGGCCCAACTAAATACTGAGTGCTGTACATGCTCATACTTTTCATGTTCATACTTTTCAGTTGGCCAACATTTCTATAAATCCTTTGTTTTTATTGGTCTTCAGTAATATTCTAATTTTCTGATATGATGAATTTGAGATTTTCATTTGTTGTCATTTGTAATCATCAAAATTAAACAATAAACATCTGAAATATATGAGTTTGTATGTAATGTATGAATATAATATACAAGTTTCACTTTTTAAATGGAATTACTGAAATCAATCTACTTTTTCATGATATTCTAATTTTATGACCAGCACCTGTATATATATATATGTATATATATATATTTTTTTTTTTATTTATTGTATAAACATTAGTTTTTTAATGTGTAGAATCTGACTGTTGATGGTAAGGAATGTTGTGGATCAACAGGGAGGCATGATCCAGCTCGTAACCCTCAGATTTAATCCAGTAAGAAAAGGAGGCTGGTTGCTCCACCTCTTTTCAGAAAGTCAGCTGGTTGTGGGTTGGCTGCCTCACTTTCAGTCCCAGTCACACTCAAGCAAACAACCATGGCTGTTTTCCTACTCTGGCTCTTCAGCCTCGGTTTTCTAGCCTTTCCTTCCTATGCTTCCTACAACAATCTCCCTGAACTCTACAAGAAGGGAGTGGATTTGGCCGTGGAGAAGATCAACTCCCAGGCCAACATCTTGCATCATTTTATCTTCTTCAGGAGCATGGAAAAGTCAGAATCTGAGGTACCTTCCTGTTTTATTTTCAATATATCTTAAAATAGAGGCAACTGGAAGCATAATAGAAACAAAATCCCGTGTGGAAAAGTTTTTAAAATGAGGTGATAGAACAGCTCATCATTGTTGCTTCACTTTCTCCTCAGCCCGGCTTTAATGTGAAATATTTTTACCACAACTTCCACCTTAAAGCTACAAAGTGCCAGAAAGGAACTGTTGACTCCACAAGTTGCAAGTTCAGAAACGACAGGGTAAGCTTTAGGTTTTAATCTTATTTTTTTAATCTTATGTTTAATCTGCATAACTAAAGGAAGGCAAAGCTCAACTGCCTAGTGAGATTCATGATGTTCCAGTTGTTATTTAAGTAGAAATCAAGAAAGCTGTGGAATGTGGCTCCAGTGGGGGGGCTGCTCTGACATGCCTCTGCTGTTTTGTTTGTGTGCATTCATGCAGCCGCTCATTGACTGCACAACCTGTTACAAAACCTTCAATGGAGAGATTGAAACAGAACCCAACCCGTACATCCACTGCATCCACAGACCTGCTCTGACAGAGGTGTGTCTGACCCTCTTTTACCTTTACTACTGTTCCTTTAATATTTTCATAGCTCTGACCTCCCTTTCCTTCTTTTGTTTCACAGGAAATGAGGACCACCAGAGCTGAACATTGCAATGCTATGGGATATAGCAGTGGAACTCCAAATCTTCTCTTAGTACAAGGAAACAACTAAGTTTTTCAGAAAACAAGCTTTCTGGTATGCCTCACGACTAGAGATACACAGATTTTTTTCACATCTGGTCCAAATAGTTGAATTTGAGTTTCTTCAGATTCTGACATTTTCTAATACCAGAGCTCTGTTCTAATGTTATCATCATTACTGTTTTATAATCTAAGAGGCTGTCATAAACTCCTTTTTGCAAGCAAGTACATGTATAAATGTACATGTGTATTACAAAAAGCAACTTGCATTAAAAGTAATGTCAGAAAGCAAGCTATAGAAACAGTAAATCGTGTTAACATGACAAATTCCATCATTAAAGCAAATATGCAGTCGTAAAGGTTCAAATTGAACGTATTTAATCAATCAAACACAGATGCCCAAAAGGGGTAAACTTTTCTGCTGTTTAAGAGTTAGAAATAGGACTGAAAACATCTGCCTGTTTGAATCAGGCATATTTTCAATGATGTTTAATCTAGAATTTTCTACTTTGGGATCAATACAGAAGAAAATATCTAATTGGTGTATCTCTTTTCAGGATTAAATTGTTTTCTTTCACTTGTTATCTCTGTTGTCAAAATTTACTTTTATGTTGAAGTCACTTTGTTTTAGAATTTTGCTATATCTCTGTTATTTTACCTAACAAAGTTATGATAAAGCTCACATATTCATTCCGACTATAATCTCTGCTACAGTAGCTTAACTCAACATAAATATAAACTAATTGTCATTTATTTGTTAAATAAAAAATTTTAATTACTTGTTTTTTTCTTTTTAATTTTTTTCTCATAATGGTGTCATATTCTCCCTGCAGTCCCTTTTAAAAGAAGGTAGATCCCACAGGAACTTCTGACCCAAAGTAAATCAAGGAAAATAGGCTACAGGCTTATAGATGGTGATAAAGATTATTTTTAAAGATATTTTTCATTGAAAATGTATATAACGTGTCTTTAACTGTCCTTACCAATTGAAGGTATTTGGATTTGGCTATCTTAGATGCTATTTGCTTTGTTCAAAATGTGAATTGTCCCACACATTCTCATCTTCATATTTTGGATCTTGTGGTGACATATGGCATAGAATGTGAAGAAATAACAGTATTTATCTCACAACCCTGTCCTCTCTGACCACTTCTTAATAACATTCAGGATTACTTTAACAGAGTTCTCCTCCCCCAAAAGAAGGTTTCACTTTAACAGATCATTATCAGATAGTGTAGTTATAAATTTTGAAGAGTCAGTTTCACTTTCTTTCTCCTCTATGTCGCTGAGCTGCTCTGCAGGGTGCAACAGCTTAGTTTATTCCCCTTCACAGATTGATGATTTTGTTGATGGGGTTGCTAGTTCTCTACGTACTGCCTTAGAAAACGCAAATGTTAAAAAAAAGAAAGAAAGCTCCTTAGTTTAATGCAGAGCTGTGCACCTTGAAGCAAAATTCTAGGAAACTGGAAAGAAGATACCGCTCCACAGGCTTACGGGAATCCTACCAAGTCTGGAAAAATAGTTAACTGCTGTATAAGAGGACTCTTTGTAAAACAAGAGCAGCATATTTCTCATCATTAATAGAGTAGAATAAGAATAATCCTAGATATATTTTTAATACAGTTGCCAAACTCACCCAGAGCCATAACTTAGTTGAACCATCCATTCAACCTGCTCTTAGCAGTAATGACTTTATGGGATTCTTTATAAATAAGATTGATCTTATTAAAAATAAGATCATTAGCTTACTTCTAACTATGACTGGTTTATTTCTGGAAGGTGAGGCAGCATCTGAGGTAGCCATGGAATCTGAACTGGGTTTAGACTGCTTTGAACCAGTTGAACTTTCAGAGTTAGCAAAACTATTCACTTCATCTAAGCCTTCAACTTGTATGTTAGATCCAGTTCCAACCAGGTTATTTAAGGAGGTATGCCCTTTGATCTCCTCCTCCATTTTAGATGTGATTAATCTATCTCTGTTACAGGGATATGTACCAAAGGCTTTTAAGGTTGCTGTAAATAAACCTCTGCTTAAGAAACCGTCTCTAGACCCAGATGACTTGATCAATTATAGACCTATATCCAATCTTATCTATAATTCTTGAGAAAGTAGTTGCCAAACAAGTGTGTGACCACTTCCACCAAAATGAACATTTTGAAGAGTTTCAGTATGGCGTTAGAGCTCATCATAGCACTGAAACAGCTCTAATGAAAGTCACTAATGATATTCTCATGGCCTCAGATAATAGACTTGTATCTGTACTTGACCTGTTAGATCTTAGTGCTGCATTTGATACAGTTTATCATAATATTGTTTTAGAAAGATTTGAATATTTTGTAGGAATTAAAAGAACAGCTCTAGACTGGTTTAAATCGTATCTATCTGATCCGTTTCAGTTTGTTCACGTTAATAACAAATCTTCCACATGCTCACCCTGGAGCATGTGGAAGATTTGTAACCCTGTACCTGTGGAGTACCACAGGGATCAGTGCTAGGACCAATTCTCTTTACTATATAAATGTTCCCAATCTGTAGAATTATTAGACAGCATGGGATTAATTTCCACTGTTATGCTGATGATACCCAGCTATATCTGTCTATAAATCCAGATGAAGCTAACCCATTACATAGATTACAGACATGTCTTGAAGACAAAAAAAACCTGGATGACTCTTAACTTTCTGCTTCTGAATGCAGACAAAACAGAAGTTATAGTCTTTGGACCAAAGTCTTTGAAAAAGAAGCTGATTAGTCAATCACTTCATTTGAATGGGATTAAACTGATTTCAGATAATAAAGTTAAAAATCTTGGTTTTGTTTTTGATCAGGACCTGTCATATAAATCCCAGATCAAAGAGGTTTCTAGAATTTCCTTCTTTCATCTGAGGAACATTGCAAAAATTAGAAATCTCCTGTCCAGGGGTGATGCTGAGAAACTAGTCCATGCATTTGTTACTTCAAGGCTGGACTATTGTAATTCTTTACTATCAGGAAGTCCACAAACTGTAGTTAAAAGTCTTCAGCTGATCCAAAATGCTGCAGCCAGAGTTCTGATGAAAATTAAAAATAGAGATCATATCTCTCCTATCCTGGCTTCTCTTCATTGGCTTCCTGTTAAATCCAGAAGAGAATTTAAAATCCTCCTTCTCAGAAATAAAGCCTTAAAGGGGAACGCCGTTTTTTTTTTACATTGGGCCTTGATTTTACGTTATTACATCATGTTCTACTCACCCATATGAGTTTTGTGTCATTTGGAGCTGTCCTGAAGATATTTCGTTAGGTTATATCCAAGTAACGTCTTCCTATGAGCAAACAACTTGAAGGCACAAACTAAACTTTTCATAATTTATTCTTCATGGTATGCCAGCATTCATAACATTTAGGCGACTCACTGTCCCCCAGACATCTACGGTTATATTTTTTATATTTATATTTTTTTAAAACAAAGCGGAGTGTGTATGACGTCAACTTTAAATGGGCAGGCTCCATCTTATATCAGAGATCTGATTGTTCCTTATGTTCCTAACAGAGCACTTCGCTCTCAATCTGCAGGTTTACTAGTTGTTCCTAGAATTTCTAAAAGTAGAATGGGAGGCAGATCGTTTAGTTATCAGGCTCCTCTCCTGTGGAACAAACTACCAGTTTTAGTCCGTGAGGCAGACACCCTGTCTACTTTTAAGGCTAGGCTTAAAACTTTCCTTTTTGATAAAGCTTATAGTTAGAGTGGCTCAGGTTATCCTGAGCTATCTCTAGTTATGCTGCTATAGGCTTAGAGATCTGGAGGACAAAGGGACCCCTATTTCATTATTCTGCTTTATTCTATCTCTATTCTCCCACTCTGCAGAATCGGCTAGCTCAATCTCTAACGTTATTCTCTCTCTGCTTTTTCTCATAGTAGCTTCACCTCGTCTGTTCCTGTTTGGCTGTGACACCATCCTGGAGAGAAATATCAGCTGTGCTGCTGCCATCAACACCTCTGTTAAAGATGTTCGAGATCAGCCTGTTTTCCAGTGTAGTCCTGTCTCTCTGACCGTGACTGGCTGGATGTGCTCTCTTCGTCCTCTGACATGGGAGCTGGCTCGGTGCTCGTCGGCCTGGCTGTGTGTTTCCTGGACGGTGCCGCCTTTTACAGTTGCTTTTTGTATTTCTGCTTCTGTCACCTTGAACCCCAGTCGGCCTCGGCAGATGTAATTGTTGTTAAGCATCCAGAGCTATTGGTTTCCTGCTCACAGACACAGGCCAGCTGTTTCAGAATTAGAGTCAAGTTTATTGGTAAAATGGTAAATGGCATGTACTTATATAGCACCTTTATTCAAGTTAGGAGACTTGACCAAGGCGCTTTACACTATATTCATTCACCCATTCACACACTGATAGTGGCAAGCCACATTGTAGCCACAGCTGCCCTGGGGCTCACTGACAGAAGCGGGGCTGCCGTACACTGGCGCCACCGGGCCCTCTGACCACCATCAGTAGATGATGCAGGTGAAGTGTCTTGCCCAAGGACACAACGACACTGAAAGTCGGAGTCGGGGCTTGAACCGTCAACCCTTCGATTTCAGGGCAAACTCCTACATCCAACGCCACTGTCGCCCTATTGCCAAGTAGGTTTGCACTTTCAAGGAATTTGACTTGGTGTTGATGGTGCAGACAAAATAGATCTATATATAGAATACAGAATCTATAGCTATATACATTATAAAACATAAAATATACTATATACAATATATAGCTATGTAATATACACAGTAGACTGTGCGTTAATTTAACGCAGAAGGCCTGGAGATGCTACGTTGGTGTAGCTTCAAGGTACTGAACGGGGGAGGGAGACGGTCAGTGTCATGGGGTCACTGGGCCTTGTTGGTAAGGCTGGTAGTGGATGGGAAGAAATTGTTCTGGCGGCATGAGGTTTTGTTCCTGATGGACTGCAGCCTCCTGCCAGAGGAAAGTGTCTGAAATAGTGGCTGGGGTGCTAGGGATGAGCCACAATCTTCCTTGCACGCCTCAGAGTCCTGGAGGTGTTTAAACTGCAATCCTCCAAACTTGTTCAGAAATGGATAAGGCACAAGCTTAAGAACAGCATTAGGGTTTATTAATAAATAATTTTTTTTTTACATGTTTCCATATTCTGTCAGTTGGTTTTTAATGTAAGTAGAACTATTTTTTTAATACTATTAATATAACACCTATCATGCATTTCCTGTGGATGCATTCTGTGCTGCTTCCTTTTTGATGGTTGATAAGCCTAGAAAATAAATACTTTCAGTTGTCTATGGCTGGACAAATTAAATGTCTCTAATCTCTTTTTTTTGTCCTGTTTTTGTTTTTCACAATTCTAAACCTCGTGCACTTCCTCTCACTGTGTTGTCATAGAAAGTAAGTTGAACGATTCAGTATAAGATGATTTGTATGTGTCCACAAAACAGGCTTGAATTGGAAGAAATGTTTTAACTCCTATACAGAAGAATAAACAAAGGCTCCTGGATATGTGTCAAAATGTTTTAGAAAAACTGAGTGAAAGTCTGGTTGCCTCCATTTTAAGCCTGTCCATGACCCCAATGACTGAGAATTAGTACACACGTTTGTGTACATGTGTACTTTTTATGTAACCTATTTAGGAAATTTTCTGATATATTCACGGAACTTCTGAAATACACCTTAGACCTAATGTGGACCAGAGACTTGTCCTAATGCAGAGAGCCCTATGTTATTTTGAATTTTTTTTTGTTCTTTTGGTGGAAAGTTGCTCCTACTTTACAATTTTTATTCTTCTTTTGTTTTTCTTATATGTTTTTTAACCTTTGTGCACTCTTCATCCTTCCATTTGTTGTCACTTTTCTGCTGGCAGACAGGATTTCTATTCTTTTATTAGTTTTGAGCAAAGGATTTTTTTAAATCTTTTGTAGACTGGAGAAAACGGTTAATATATTTTTACACGTGTAGCCGCAATAATCAAGGTTGTCTGTTGTAAAACCACTCTGAAAAGAATGATTCAAACAATTAAATTAAAGCCTGAATTTATTACTGTTTATACTAATATAGAGCTTTAAGAAGGAAAATTAAAGCATCATTAACAGCTAGGATTGCGAAAGATTTATTATTTAAGATAAAAACCAAGAACATGTAATTGTTTGTTACAGTTATATATATTTGTAATAAAGCAACTTTTGGAAGATAAAAATAAATAGAAAGCATAGAGGAGAGGGATATTTCGAGGCAGCAGTTTTATCTCATATAACAATAAAATAAAAAGCACTTAATTGAATTATTTGTGCATTATATGTGAAGCTTTTGCTGCTTGTCTAATATGGTGCTTCACATATAAAGATCATTGTTAGCCAGTGGACAGGGCCATGATGGTGGCAGCTCCGGTGGCGTACGTCATTTTCCTCCAATTTTCCATCCGTGTGTCCTTCATTTCCTAAAAACAACAGAGCATAAATACAGCATCCCTTCTCCCGCAGCTAAAACATATTATCAAAGCAAAACTGAACAAGCTGTAATACCTGAGTGAGCCTCGGTTTCTGGATGCAGTGAACATACGGGGAAGGCTCAGCTTCTATATTGCCCGAATATACTTTATAGCAAACGGCACAATCCATCAAAGGCTGGGGATTACATAAAGATCATAGTGATCATAATGATCCTGGAAAAACAGGGTCAGCCTTCTTTTAAACATGACTTACTCTGTCATTCCTGAAAGGGCATCTCCGAGGGTCTGAATGTGTTGTTCCTTTGGTACACTTGGTAGGCTTCAGGTAGAAGTGATGGTAGAAGAAAACCCCACCATACCCACCCTTTGGGAGAAACAGTACACAAAAAACAACATAATTTTTGTACGAGACTTTAAAGGAATATAAGACTATTGAATCTGCTTGAGAAAAGAGCTTTACATTCCTTCATTATTTGTTACAGATTTCTAAAGTTAAAGGAATCTGATTGTTGCAAAAACAACCATGAAAAATAACAGATTTCAATCTTTTTAAGTTGCTTCTGTAGCCAAAAAAAAAAAAAAAAAACTATCGTTGATAGTAGATAAGTCAGTCATTAATTTCTGGGTGTATTCTGTATTCATTAGCATTAAAAAGCAAACAAATTGAATAAAGTCTTGGCTTTAAAAACAAATTTTTCATCAAAGAGATGAAAGATTTGCAGCATTTAGCAAAATATTATTGATTTTATCCAAGTTCAACTACTATTGTGTAATTAACTCATATTTATTTCATAACTATGAATTTGTAGTAGATGAGTTACTTTTACCCATAGGCATAAAAAAAGCCTTTATAAGGACATAAATTTCTATTACGATTGGGAGTCTTTTCTATGTATATTTTCTTTTTTCCCCCATCTTTAATCTCCTTTACTATTGTTGTTATCTGTGTTGATATTTGTAACCGACTGAAAACTGATGAAAATACTAACATAGAAATAGAAAAATAAATAAGAGACTCATTGCCAGCCAGAGAAGCCACTGTCTTCTATGGGATTAAGCTACTCCAATAAAATATGAATTTATCCGAAAGGTTTTCTTATATTTACAAGTGGTGCTGACAAATATGGAGGATGCCATCTTTTCTTTCTTCAGATTAAAGCCACCCCTCTTTGTGCTCAATTATAGCAAAAACAATATCAAAATATTTTTTGATATAGAGTGATTAAATTCAGAATGAGTTTGGGAGAGAAAACAGACAAAAATGTCTCATCTTTCAGTCTCTCCACTCCAGATAAGATCAACTTTATCTGACTTTTTTTTTTTGCTACAGCAAACAGTTGCTTAAGCCATGTTGACATTTGAAATTTCAAAGGGCGTGTGATCCAGCTGGGAAAACAACTGGGAGCCAGAACTCTCTAAAGGCAAATAGAAAGCAGAATGAAGGAAACTGAAGAAATTTAAATCAAGACATGATTTTTACATCTAGAGAACAACGACAGAATTTGCTTTTCAGAGATCCTATTTATAAATTATAATAAGAGATCTTGCAGAAAATCAAAGATGTGATTAAGTATTTAGGAATTTCATTTTTGAAACTTACATCATGTTCGATTTTGTCCACACTTCTCAAAAAGAGAAAATGGTTCTTCACAGCACTGTGAGAGTTCAGTTGATCCAAGGCAAGGTCCACTCCTTTCTTAAAGGAGTCAGACAGCTCATCATAGGAGTGCTGCGCGTCAACAGAAAGCAGCACAGCTCCAACACAAACCAGAAGCAGCAACCCAGCAGCCATCTTCCTCCTACTGTGTGGACAATAGCTGAGCTTCAGGAGGGGAAAGCCTTCCTCTCTCTCTCTCTACTGGCACAGGATCGGCTTCCAAAACAAGTCCTATTATGGCTGTGGAACTAAACAAGAGAAATGAAAAACATTGAACACCAGCAGGCTCACTGACGTGACTAATAACGAAACTGAAGGATACACAGAAAACACCAGGAGAGACCGATTCAAGTGTTTCTGATTAAATCCAACAGAGGCTGTCTGAGGGGAAACTGAACAGGACGAGGAGAAATTAAAATGACTGGTTCTATAGAAACACTAATGTGCAAAACTGTAAATATCCTCCAACAGATTCATTTTGATTTTACTTTCTTTACCTTTTTTCTTTAGATCAAACAAATTGTAATATAATTTAAAATAAGCCACCTAGACACAAAGACTTGTATATCTAATGAAATAAAAGGTAATTAAAATCAAACCTGACCTGTTGCAAAATATAAGTTCCCATCTGGTTATATTATGATTAAAACATCTTTACTGTGAGTTTTACAAGTGACACCCAATTTTCACTTCAGGCAAAACTGTTAAAATGAGAATCTTGTCATCAAGATCTACTTGCCAAGATAAAGTAGGCAAACAGATGTTGTAAAGCAACATGTCATGTCTTGATTAAACACATTTTCTTAATAGATGAGGAACAAAGTCATCATCGATTACTCAGAAAAACTTAACAAAACTATCTGGATCTATCAGTCTATCTGCCTGCTTCCTTGATTTTTTTATGTGTGGTTTCAAGTTACTGCAAAGTTAGGTATAAAATTGGTTATTTGAACACTAGACATAAAGCAGAAATTTCAGCTACTGTGCAAGTAGACATGGTAGTTATTGATTAAATTTCCCTTCCTCAAATATGTAAATTACTTAACTGGTGCTAAAACAGGCTAAAATGTGGTAACTGCTTTTTTTTCTTTACCGTCCACTTTGCTCCATCGGTGTTTCATTGATGTGATGTTCACTGCCTGACCACTAAACACTGGTTCAAATACTAATTAGGCAGTGCGCTTGTGCTCTGAGAATGTTACAAGTACCTGGTTCGATCCCCACAGCCTCCACTCTGGGTTCCTGAGCAAAACCCTTAACCCCAAACTGCTCCCCAGGTGCCACACAGTGGCAGCCCACTGCACCCCAAGGAGGTGGGGTTAAATGCAGAGGTACATTTCTCCAGTGTGAGGTCAATAAAGTTCAATTATTATTATCATTATTATTATTATATGGGGAACATCAACACTCTGGATGAATTACCTCTGGAATCAACTTGATGAGTGAGTTTCAAACTGATTACAGAGGTAATGAATCATCATTTCCTGACCTCTGACCTGGACTTGTGCCTCACCACCAAATACATCCAATTCAACCAAGATTTCAATAGGCAGAAGCATGGATGTGCAATGGGCTCTCCTGTAGTGGGGAACTTATACATGAAAAAAGTCAAAAGTACTCTACAATAATACATGGGGGGGGAACAGTCACCGGTTCAGATAGTTGGATGACACATTGTTCAAAATAAAGACCAAGGATGACAGCCTTGCGTTCCTGGACTGCACGGTTCACATCATGGAAGACAGTCAACATAGAAGTCTACAGGAAACCCACACACACCGACCAATACCTGAGGTTTGACTCACACCAACTGGAACACAAACTAGGTGTCATCAGAACCCTCCAGACATGTGCAGAAACCGTCCCCACCACCAACAGAGTGAGGATGA
This sequence comes from Cyprinodon diabolis, assembly GCA_030533445.1. Classification (NCBI taxonomy): domain Eukaryota; kingdom Metazoa; phylum Chordata; class Actinopteri; order Cyprinodontiformes; family Cyprinodontidae; genus Cyprinodon; species Cyprinodon diabolis. The sequence continues at coordinate 18,429,986 of CM060082.1, read as the reverse complement.
GCAAACAGGGGCATATTAGGACAGCGCTAAAGAACTGTGCTTAGTCCAGATTGGCTTTCTTAAAAACCAACAAGAAGAGGTCTGCTGAGTAAAGCTAAGTAAAGAAAAATGAGTGGCCATCGTTACTTTAAGAAATGAAGGGCAGTCAGTCCGAACAATTGGCAAAACTTTGAAAGTGTCCCCAAGTGAGTTGCAAAAAACATGAAACACTACAAAGAAACTGCCTCACATTAGAATCACCCCAAAAAAGAACACCAAGAGTCACCTCGGCTGCGGAGGATAAGTTCATCCCAGTCATCAGCCTCAGAAATAGCAGTGTGGCAACACTAGGGTTTGAATCGGCTACCCTGCCCTTCACAGCAGGGTAACCAAAAGGTGTCAATCACGCCACCTTGGGAATTGTGCCCAAGGAAATAGTTAGGCACCTAAGGTTCGCAACCAATGAGAACAAGACTTCGTTCCACCACAAAATATTTATATTTTATTGTTCCATGTTTTAAAAACAATCAAAATTCAAAGAAGCACAACGGGGAGGGAAGTGCACCATACTGGGGCCTACCAGCAGGGGGAGGGCAGTCCGAATGTGGGGAACTGCTGGTGTTCCTGCTGGAGGATGGTGTGTTTTACAATGCTGTCAGCGGAGGATGTTGAAGATGTATGGATTTTCAGATTTATGATACTTGGATTTCTCCTGTTTGGATTTGGAGGATCCCTGATGTATCTACAATTACAGAGGATTTCAGTGGCAATTTGGGCATTGATCAGGCTGCTGGTAGCGGTTGATGCCCTCACAAAGGCTGTGAACGAGCAGGACTGTGAACTGAGCCGTATGCTGGATGTGATTGAATGATAATATCTTGGATGTACATGCTCGCTTCAAGGCGGAAAACAAATTCAGAATATTGGATTCGCCATGTGGAGCCAGCAAGAAAAGACTCGAAGGCTGATAGAAAATTTCTCTGCAGCCTGCTCTCAAAACAAAAAGTGTTGGATTCAGCCTCCCCCTTATCAAACCTACCCCTGGATGTTATGGCAAAAGGCCCTAGATCTGAAGGCTCCCTCATCTACCCTACCCACGAACATCAGTGGATGTGTCAAGAACTGTAGCGCCGGTTGATGAACTTCCATCTTATCAAGGACAATGGCCTGTGGACAGCGTTCATGGACAAATTAAATGCATTTAATCCGTTGCGATCCATTGTTGCTGATGTAACTGGAACTACTCTGCTGTGAAGACAGACCACTCCAGTGTAGGTTTTAAAAACACCAGCTTCCCATATCAGCATCCTATTTTGCCAGTGGCTTTGTGCTACTAAAAGGCTAGGCAATGCGCTTCCAGCTAAAGGCTGCACAACGTAGCAAGAAAGTACCTCCGGAGAAAACTGGGCTCGTTGGACCGAGTCAGACTTCCCTTTTCCTGCAGTTCAGAAGGAGCTAAACGCGTTTTTTTATTCTTCCTGTGATTCAAACTGAGTGAACACAGTGTATCCTGAATCCTGCTGCAGCAGAGACACAAGAGCTAATCCAGCTATTCTAACCGCTGAACAACGGGGACCCCGATCGCTGTTCGCTGAAGGAGCTGTTAGAAGCCGCTGGACTGTGATCACCTCGGTTCTGTCTTGTAGCACGAGGTGAGAGTGGAGCGATGAACGCTCTCACTGCGTGGGTCTCACCGCTGGCAGCTTTCCATGCATTTTTTTTCATAGAATTTCTATGTAAACCCACCGCACTCGCTGCAGACACTGCTCACTCTGAATGCATCATAAGGCAAGCTAAAAAAAAAAGAAGCTATCGGTAAACCTGTGGCACACAATGCTAACATGAATTAAGCTGTTTTTTCATTCATGCAAATTCTTCCAAATTCTTTCTGGGGGAATCCCAAAGCGTTTTCATGCCAGCTGAGAAACACTCCTTCCAGGACATTCCTTGGACATTACATAGCTTTAGAAGTGGTAAACGTATTAGGACACCTGCAGATCAGATTATGTAGTATTATAGTGGCCCGATTCAGAAAGTGGGTTAAGTGAGAATTCATACGTTTTAGGGTAAATCACTGCATATCCTGAGGTACGGAACTCTGAACTAATTCATAGCAGCTGTTGTGAAAAAGAAAACTCAATCAACTCGAAGTAGGTCCACTCGGAGTTGAAAACGTGCATAACAAATATGAAAAGCCATCATCAGTGGAGCCCAAATTCAATGAGTCCTCATGACAACAGGCAAAAGGAAGTGCTTATTTCACCCCACTGGAACTAGAGATTTTATTGCAGAAAGTAAAGAAACAAATGGAGAATGTGTTTAAAAGACAGTAAAACAGTCCTATGGCTGCAAAGGAGAGGATAGTGAGAATTGCATAGAAGATCGGGGCTTCTCTTCCATCCTTAAGAGACATTTTATCCCAGCGCTTCACAGGCCGTAATATCATCAGTGACCCCTCACACCCCACCATTGAGTGTTCTCCCTGCTGCCCGCTGGGAAGAGACTTAGCAGCATTCAATGCATGCCCAGCAGATTCTGCAACAGCTTCTTCCCCAGTCATCAGACAGCTGACTGTTGAAAAACTCTAAATGCCACAGACTGCATCAAACTGACCACATTAATGAGTTTCTTTGCACCATGTTTTTTTTTCTCCCACAATGTTTACATTTGATCACTGCTGCACTTTAAGAAATAGAAATGTCATGAGAGCTGTATAAAACAAAATTTCATTCTGTATACATTCTGTGTATACAAAATGACAAAAGTTGTCTAAGTCTGAGTGATAATGGCGTATGAGAAGATTCCTGCTCTCGTTAATGTGTAGGGTTACATGAAGTGGGCTATGGCAGGCCCTTTTTTACATTTATTAATAGCACTCTCCCCTCTGTTGCTCCATTTGTAGATCACTAAAATAATGTTCTTCCTGGTCACAATCACACTCCTATAGGGAAACGTAATAATAGATTTTATAAATTACATTTTTGCAGCAGCAACTGAGTTTAAGTAAAAAAACATAACTGTACGACTATGATTTACATTTTCTATATCTAGAAATGTTTATATATTTAAAATGCTCCTTTTGACATCTATCACCTTGACTGAATATCTATTTATGATAAATGAAATATACATTTCTTCATAGTCAAAATAATCTAAATGCTGATCAGTAACAATAGGAATATGGAGATCTGAAATTCATATCCAGGCATCTAGAATGTTTATTCTAGAAGTAAAGAATGTCATTTTGTTTGAAATGGTAATTTTGATAAGGGAAAAAACTTTTTTCAGTTGTCAGAAATACATATTCAGGGGGATCACGTGATTCGCCGAGCTAAGCAGACGTGAGTTTAATGGCTCCAGATTGGATTTTGTTAAAATATATACTTAAGCTCCCCTCACCAAACAAAAACTGCCTAGAGTGGCTAGTTGAAGTACTATAATGTCGTTGGATGACTTTTTTGCACAGCCTGGTCAAAGCAAAAAAGAGAGAAATGGGTAAAAGAGGAGGCAAAGCTAAGGATAGCAGTAATGACGCTGTAGCTAGCCATGGCGTGGAGAAGGAACCCATGGGCGATGCCGAAGATGAAACATGTGTGCAGCGTGATATTGACATTGTGGGCCGGGTGACAGAGAACATTTCAAAAATGCTGGATGACAAGCTGGCCGGTGTGATAAAACCTATGAACGAACTCACAGAGAAATTCGACTCATTGATAGAAAGGATAGAGGCCGTAGAGCAGCGGGTCTCAGATTTGGAGGATGTCACCGCGGCAAATGATCCGCGCATTTGCGCCCTTGAGACCCAGCTCAAAAAGGCAATGGAGCGTTTGGACAGTTTTGAGAACCAGAGCCGTCGACAAAACGTGAAGATTGTAGGACTGAACGAGGGGGTGGAGGGGGACGCGCCGGTAAAGTTTTTTGAAAGGTGGATTCCAGAGGTTTTGGGCTTGGAGGAGAGTCAGACCATGGGCACACCGTACGGGACCGCCAGTAAAGTTCGCCGGGAAGGACGGTCCACGCACCGTCCTGGTGCGAATGCATTATTATACCGACACGCGCAAGATTCTCCAGGCTGCGAGGACCAAAGGCAACGTGAGCACGCAGGCAGGCAAAGTCTCCTTTTATCAGGATTTCTCCGTGGAGGTGGTGAAGAAGAGGAGGGAATCAGCAGCAGCGCGCAGAACGCTGCGTGAAGCCGGGGTAAAATATGCCTTTCTGTATCCAGCTACTATCAAGATATTCAACCCTGACGGCACCAACCATTCTCTCAGAACCGCGGAGGACATTAAGAACTATGTGGACAAGATGCATAGATCTACATAAGACAGCAGATAAATCTGTAAAGTTACAACGGCTTACTTAAAGATATGAATAACTTGGGGCTTGTTATATTGTTGTTTAACGGGCTCAGACTGGATCATTGCGCAATTTTGACTGATATTTCCAGTGCGGGGAGTAAAGTTTCTGTTTTTTTTTCCTGCAGCAGTACTTCTTAAAAGTACATCTAGATCAGTAGATAATTTTTATTTTCATTCTGGTTTGGGTGGGGTGGGGGAGGGTTAATGATTCCAGGCCTTTTGTTCCGGTTTTGCCTGGAAACACTGTTCTTGGTTTATATGTTAATTCACTGTTTATTGTTACAGACTGGTCAACTAAAAACTTAATTTTGGAAACGGCACACAAGCTTAAATATTTATTTTTGAGATATGTCAGTTAAGTTAAGTACATGGAATGTTAAAGGGTCCAACAATGCGATAAAGAAAAATGCCATATTGAATTATCTAAAGAAAGACTTGATTCATATCGCTTTTTTACAAGAAACCCACTTGACTGATGATGAGCAAGGGCGTAGGAATATGTTTACAATTGGGGGGGACACATGTCGGAAATGTGACATTCGTAAATATTCAACAGAAACATATCTTAAGTACGCTACTTAAAAAAAGGCTATTTAATCTTTTACTTTATTCCTTTATAAATGTGTTATGCAAAAATAATGCATTTAAAATTTACATAATGCATTTGTTCATAAGATGTGAGCATATCACCAAACAAAATGACTGGAGTCTTTTATTAAGCAAAGGGAGATGTCTTTCAAGGGCTTCAGCCCTTGGCATATTCAGTGTCTGCATATGCACTAGAAAATCAAATATTTCAGTTGGATTAAAAACAATTCAGTAGGCCACACAAGTGCAAAGTTTGATATGTTTTATTTTGTCAAACTTGCAATAATGGTCAAAAATGAATTTATATACTATACTATTAGATAAAATTGTATTTATATACTGACAGAGGGAGCTGACAGTGTGTTGAAGAATTATGGACAGGGTGCTTTGAAGCTTCTGGTTCAAAAACGCATTCTAAACCTTTGGTAGAAATCCATCTATCCTTCCATTTTCTGTACACCCTGTCCCTTAGTGGGGTCGGGAGGTACTGGTGCGGGGTACACCCTTGACAGGTCGCCAGTCTGTCCAGACCTTTGGTAGAAATGGCGCCTTTAATTCCAGTTTGCAGCACAGAACAGAGAAAACTACAGAGTTGTCAATGTTGTGTTAATCTGTTTATAGTCTAAAAAGAGGAGGCAACAGTTTATTTGAGGAAATAAAGGTGCAGAAGTTAATTAGTTGGTTAATTAGTGGTTGTGCAGCAGTCCACTGCACAACCAATGCGGCCGCCGCTGCTAAGAATTAAAATTAACTCTCCCTGTGGTTTTAACTAACGATCAGGAGCGTGGCAGGTATAACATCTGTCCATTACGGCGAAGCAAAACCACGCAAAAAATAAAAAATCCTTGTAAAACGCACGCCCAGACCGGGCTAATTTCAACACAAATTGTTATGTGACTGTTACTCACACAGACGTTACTCTTTTTAAAAAAGCTGAGTAAGTCCTGCTGCTGTTTCAGCCTTTTAGCTGGTGGTGGCATTGTACTGAAATGAGATCTAAAAAAAAAAAAAAACATTTTTGGCTAGCGTAGCAAACGTCTAGAGAAAGTTAGCAGTTAAATATTGGATGAGTGATCATACCAAGACTACAGAAGAGGATTAGGGCCACTGAAAAAAAAAAAAAAAAGGTTAAGTGATTTTTAAATTTTATTTCAGTTTAATATGAGAAAAAAGTCAGAATTCTGACTTTAATCTCAGAATTCTGACTTTAATCTCAGAATTCTGCCTTTTTTTCTCAAAATTCTGACTTTAATCTCAGAATTCTGACTTTAATCTCAGAATTTTGCCTGTTTTTCTCAAAATTCTGACTTTAATCTCAGAATTCTGACTTTAATCTCAGAATTTTGCCTTTTTTTCCTCAAAATTCTGACTTTAATCTCAGAATTCTGACTTTAATCTCAGAATTTTGCCTTTTTTTCTCAGAATTCTGACTTTAATTTCAGAATTCTGACTTTTTTTCTCAGAATTCTGACTTTAATCTCAGAATTCTGACTTAAATCTCAGAATTCTGCCTTTTTTTCTCAGAATTCTGACTTTAATCTCAGAATTCTGCCTTTTTTTCCTCAGAATTCTGACTTTAATCTCAGAATTCTGATTTTAATCTCAGAAATCTGACTTTAATATCAGAATTCTGCCTTTTTTTCTCAGAATTGTGACTTTAATCTCAGAATTCTGACTCTTTTCTCAGAATTCTGACTTTAATCTGAGAATTTTGGATCTTAATGTAGATGGGCACCATGAAGGAAGAGTTGTGGAGCACTCAGCTTCACTGACAAAGATGTGAGTTGGTTGAGGTGGCCAGTAACACATTGGTGGAAAATGACGGAATTAGGCAACTTTTTACATGTCCGAGGGGTCCCCTCATTAATGGAGGAGCAGCAGGTCATTAAAACAAGAGAGCTAGTCTCTAAAAAAGTCAGAATTCTGAGATTAAAGTCAGAATTTTGAGAAAAAAGTCAGAATTCTGACTTTTTTCCCCATGTTAAACTGAAAACAAATTTAAAAATCAGTTAACTTTTTTTTTTTTTTTCAGTGGCCCTAATCCTCTTCCGTACAGGACTAAGATGACTAAACCAAAAAGATTCAGTTTCTATATATGAAAGTGAACTGACAACAAGACGTTATAAATAGACAATATTCATAGCAGCATTCCCGACAGACCATTTTACCTCATTCACAAGTTTCTGACTTCTGTGTCGCTGTTTCCCTCCCTTCTGAGTGCTCAAACTCTCAGCAGTTCAGAGAGGGGAGGGGGAGTACAGTGACGTAACGCTATGCTGCGCCTTCAAAATAAAAGCACACTAGTTAAAAAATGTCAAAATCTAATATTTTGCGGTACAATTTTTTGGGGGGGACGTAACCACATGGCTTTTATATTGGGGGGGACATGCCCCCCCCCGCTTCCTACGCCGCTGATGATGAGCACAAAAAATATTGCAGAGATTGGGTGGGACAAATATTTTTTTCATCCTTTTCTACAAATAAGAGAGGTGTAATTATTCTCATACATAAAAATCTTCCCTTCACTGCTACAGCTACTGCTAAAGATAATGAAGGAAGATATATATTTGTTAAAGGGGTATTACATGGAGAGAGTATTCTGCTAGCTAATGTATATGCCCCCAATGTGCAAGATGAAGGTTTTTATACAGCATTATTCACTCAGTTACTGGACTTGGATTGTGACAATATTATTTTAGCAGGCGACTTTAATTTTGTTTTGTGCCCACTAATGGACAGATTACCATCACAAACTATTTTTACTAAAAATTCAAAGGCCCTTTTACAAATTCTGAAAGAGCTCGACCTTGTGGATATTTGGCGATACTATAACCCATTATCTAAACAATATACGTTTCACTCTCAGCCTCACTTGTCGGCATCTCGTATAGATTACATTTTTGTATCCAAAATTATTAGTCAGCTAGTCAGACAGGTGAATATAGGCCCTATAGGCCTTTCTGACCATGCTCCGGTAGTATTGGCTATGCAGCCTTTAAGACATATTGAGCGATCAGCATCTTGGAGAATGAGCACAGTATCTTTGTTGGACGACAAATTTGTACGTATTTTAGATGAACAAACAACATTTTATATAGAAACTAATGATAAAGAGAATATAGATTCGAGAATTTTATGGGATAGTTATAAAGCTTATCTTAGAGGTGTTATTATCTCATACACAAGTCATAAGAGAAAGGAACGATTAGCAAAGCAGTTAGAGATTGAGAATAATATTAAACAGTTGGAAAATCAATTCTACTGTACTAAATCTACAGAAACATTAAATGAGCTTAAAAGCGCTAGGACAGCTCTCCAAAATGTAATAATGCATAAGGCTGAGAAAGATATTCTTTTTGCCAAACAAAGACTTTTTGAATCAGCTAATAAACCTAACCGATATCTGGCTCGTCTTGCGAAAAACACCACAGCAAAATCTTTTATTACAGCGATTGTCGATTTAAATGGTCAGAGACAAATGGAAAATCGTAAGATAAATGATAGCTTCAAAGAGTTTTACTCTACCTTGTATAGCTCTGAGATTGACATGACAAGCCTGTTATCAGGATTTTTCTTAAATGATGTAACATTTCCCCAACTTTCTGAGGAGCAGGTTATCTTGTTGGATTCTCCCATAACGCAGATGGAAGTAGATAAAGCTATATCTGCACTTCAGTCCGGGAAAAGTCCGTGAGCAGACGGCTTTCCAGTGGAGTTTTTTAAGGTAATGAAGGGAAAATTAAGCAGTTTGCTGCTGAGAATGTTCAACAAATCATTTGAGGAACTAAAACTACCAGAGACTTTGTACAGAGCTAATATAACACTTATAGCCAAAAAAGATAAAAATCCTGAGTTATGTTCATCCTATAGGCCTATCAGCCTTCTAGGCGTGGATTATAAAATACTCTCAAAAGTTTTAGCTCTTAGGCTAGAGAAAGTTTTGGGCTCGATTGTAGATGCTGACCAAACGGGTTTTATTAAGGGGAGGAATTCATATTATAATACAAGAAGCCTTTTTAATATAATCCATTATGTTAACTTTTACCAAATTCCGGGGTTGGTTGTTTCTATGGACGCCGAAAAGGCGTTTGATAGGATAGAGTGGGAATACATGTTTGAAATTATGAGAAGATTTGGGTTTGGACCAAATTTTATGAGATGGATTAGAATAATATACAACACTCCAATAGCTGCTGTCTTAACAAATGGCCTGTTGTCTTCTACCTTTCAACTGGGTAGAGGCACAGCTCAAGGTAGTCCACTATCACCACTCTTGTTCGCTCTGGCAATTGAGCCTCTGGCTATGGCCATTAGACAAAATCCAGATGTTCATGGGATGAAAATTGGGGAAAAAGAGCACAAAATTCTGCTTTATGCAGATGACGTTCTTCTGACATTGACAAATCCAACTGTTTCACTACCTGTTTTAATTAAATGTATTAAGGATTTTGGTCTTATATCTGGATATAAAGTGAATTTTGATAAATCTGTCATAATGACCTTGAACAACTTGGTGGGGGATAGTGAACCTGCATATATTAAACCTTTCCGATGGGCCCCGTCAGGATTTGTATACTTAGGAATTAAAGTTACACCAACCATTAACCAAGTGTATAAGCAAAATATCGATGGACTGGCAGGTGAGTTGTGCAAGATGCTGACAAGATGGAAGGCTCTTCCAATATCATTTTTGGGGAGGATAAATCTTGTTAAGATGGTCATCCTTCCTAAAATAATATATCCCACAGCTATGCTGTTTGTAATTTTGAAATCAGAAGACATTAAGGCTATTAATAAGGCAATGGTTGATTTCATTTGGGCAGGAAAAAAACCCAAAATTAAACTAGAGATATTACAACTTCCCAGAGATTTAGGGGGGTGGGGATTACCAAACATAGAAAATTATGTTCTATCTGTACAAGCCAGGATCATTTCTGCCTGGATACATGGACACTCTGACTCACCTTGGCTCAACATTGAAACATCATTATGTAAACCTTCCTCACCTGTTAACATGCTAGGAAGACGTTTGAATGACTTGCCACAAATAGTGAAGGATAATCAGTTGATATGTAATGTCTTGTGGGCATGGGGAAAGCTGAGAAAACTGTTTAAGAGTACTCATCTGCTTAATATGGTATCAACACTTATAGACAACCCAGATCTCTTGCCTCAAGACATAGGTTCGAGTTTTGTGGGTTGGCATAAAGCAGGCATAATTAGATTTTCTGATCTCTTTGAACATGGGGCATTCAAATCGTTTGAATCTTTAAAAACACAGTACGCGTTATCAAATAAGGAATTTTATAAATATTTACAAGTTAGGCATTATGTCATGAAGGAAGCAAAATCATTGGTACACCCAACAAACTCGTATAGACTGGAGAAGTTCCTTCTTGAAAGTAAGGATCACAAACATTTTATATCAAAATTATATTCTGAGATATATCAGCTAAATCTGGACAAACTGGCATGGTTGAGGAAATCCTGGGAAACTTTACTCAAATGTAAAATAAGCACTCAATTATGGGATAAAATCCTGGTCCTGCCATCTAAAATCTCCGTTTGTAACAGATTTAAAGAAATCCAGTATAACATTTTGCATAATGTATATATTTATCCTTATATTTTTAGCAAGTACAATGTGGGAACTTCTCCAGATTGCCCCAAATGTAAAATTTCTGTGGGCACCAGGTTTCACTGTTTGTGGGAATGTGATGTTATTCCGTCATTTTGGAAAGATGTATGTGTCAGAATCAGTACAGCTATTGGTCAAAATGTGTCAGAAAACCCACTGATGTGTTTGTTGGGACATATTCCTAAGCCACTAGTAAAACATGAGCATGTGATACAGTCACTTTTAATGTTAGCAAGGAAGGCCATTATGGTGAAATGGGTGGGCAGGGAACCCCCCTCCATTTCTTTATGGAAATCACTAATATCTGATGTTATGACTCTGATTAGAGTTGGACATTACATTGATGGAAGTCTTCAATTCTTCACAAATATCTGGAGGAAGCCACTGGAAACACTGGGAGTGGAATGTAAAATGGACTCTAACGGACAATCGATGTGGACATAGAACTCATGGACGGACTCTTGTATGTACATGTGAGATGTAGTGCTGATATTGTTTTTGACCAGTCTTCTAGTGATGGGTCGGGCAACACCGATGCGTTGGCGCGTGTGTCGGTATCATAGAGCGAAACCTGTGTCGACGTGTGTATCGCTACGGAAAAGTCACGTGACCGAAACAGTTCCTGTATCGGTCACGTGACCGATGTTTCGAACTGATTGACAAGCCTTTATAACGAAGCGCATCTGCCAAAACAATCTTGCGTGTTTTGCGAATATAAAATTCATCAAAAATTATGGAGCTTCCTCAAGCAAAAAGAAAGGTTTCTGCTGTGTGGAACCACTTTGATGTCATTTCGGAAAATAAGGTATTTGTTTTAATTTCCTTGTTTCATCCTGTTCCTCTCAGAGTTTCCACTTGATTTTCTGAGTAGAAATTCATTTCAAAGTGACCTTTAGTTTACTGTTCGTGTTATTTTCTGCAGGTTAAATGTCGCAATTGCTCAACAGAGCTTGCATATTTAAATAACAGCACGTCCTCAATGCTGAGGCATTATAGGGCCAAGCATGAGAGTGAAATCCATGATACACCCATGATGAACTCAGGTATACAGGTATTTTACAACTTACTGACTTTGTTTTATTGATAATTCTGAATAATTTACACTTTCTCATTTTTAACCATCAAGCTTCCAGGAAGCAGATGCTTGATGAGGCTGTGCTTAATTTCATTGTAAAGGACTGCCAGCCCCTCGCTGTTGTGGAGAATGAAGGGTTCAGGGAGCTGGTTCAGCTCCTTGAGCCCTCATATGTTTTGCCAACCAGAAAGGTTTGTGTGGAAATTATCTAAAGTGGTAGTTTATTCATCAAATTTATTTTAAATATATTGATTTTCTTCTGGTTTGACTTGGTGTGGTTTTCAGACCATCAAACAACTGTTGGCCAAAAAGTACGAGGAGGAACAGGAACGAGTGTAAATGGAAGTACAGCAGGCTGCGGACAGAATGTGCCTCAATAGTTGGAAGCTCAAATGAGCCCCAGCCGGGAACATCTTCACAACAGCTGTCTGCCCCCACTTCAGGCATGATATTGAGCATCATTTCTTTGTTGTTTGTAAATCATGTACTAAAATACTTTTTTAAATTTTTTTTTAAGATGACCTTTGGGAACATTTTGATCTCGAAGTGGGGAGACAGACCAAAAGTGCCACAGCTGATGCCATCCTTGAGGTGCAGAGATACATGGTAGAGGGCAATATTGCGAGGTCCCAGGATCCTCTTGTATATTGGAAAAACCAAAGGACGGTTTATCCAAACCTCTTCTGCCTGGCCTTAAAATTTTTGTGCACTCCAGCTTCATCTGTGCCGTGTGAGCGGGTTTTTTCCACAGCTGGAGAACTAATATCAAAAAAGCGCAACAGACTGAATTTCAAAACGTTGCAACAACTTATTTTTTTGAATAAAAAATACCAGTGAACAAGCATCTTCATTTACTACATGTTTACTTAGAGATTATTACATTATGATGCAGGTTCTCATTATTCATTGACTGTGTCTAAAATATCAAATATGTTTTAATAATACAATGCATCATACAATGAATTGCATCATATTAGTGTATATAATAGGTCATCAAATCAGTGTCAGTTGACTGTCAACTAGGTTGCCTGTAGGGATTTTTAATGTCCAGCAGGTGTCAGTATTCAGTGACACAGTATCGACACAGTATCAATACAGTTTGGTAATGTGTCGAAACGTTTCATGACGCCTCATCAACCCATCACTACAGTCTTCTACAAAGTTTGTATGTTTGGGAGAAATTAAATAAAAGTAAAAAAAAAAAAAAAAGAAATACATATTCAGTCAAACTAATACATATCAAAATGGCCTGCCACACCTTGTTGTAGCCACCATGGCATTATTGGGAAACTAGTTCACATATCTATAATGGCAGTGAATCAATGCGTTCTATAATGGTGAAATAGTTTTCAGTAAAAAAACAAAAGTGTAAAAAACTAGTTAAACATTCAGAGTTAAAGTTGACTAAGACTGATTCTGTGCCTGCTCAACACATGTGACTGAGTGGAGCTGTCGACCGCTCCATGATGGTGCCACCACATCACGTCAGCACCATTAGGCGAAAGCGTTTGATGAGGGGTTACTCTTATGTCTATGAGTGGACCTGTCCATAGTTGATTAGAATAACTCACAGTAGCTTTTATGAAACTGAAAACTCAGTTTCCAACCTCAGACTAGATCAATTCAGAGTTGAGGGTTTGACTCAGTTTGTTAACCCTGCTTTGCGGCCTGCAAAAAATCGGCCTGTAGTCCTGAATTTGACCACAGAAAGCTTGATAGCTGTTATTCAGACTCTGATTTAGACCGCAATTTACTCTGCAAGCTAGCTCTGGTCGGTAGCAGGACTTCTAGAAATTATCCTGAGTCTGTTGCACATTTCAGCTGAAACCAGAAATGCTGTGTCCTTTACAAGAGGAACCTGTGGGTGTTTCAGACCATTTGCTCCACATAATAATATAAATATTTTCATAATTTTAGCCAAAGGGAATAATTCACATTTTCCTTATAAAATTTCAGCCACAGATCACTCAAATTATCTAACAATGACTAGTTCTTTATTTTTTTGCTGAAGGCAAAATGTCGGATTTAAGATCTAGTTAGGTAAAATGGTAGCGCTCATAGAGAGAACTTTCTAAATATGAAAGGACATCTATACGTGATCCGATTACCCTCTTCTAAATATTTAATTCTCTGCGAATTAATACCGATCATTCTTTAATTTAAACAGTGTTGGAGAAAAACATGCTGCAAAAAATGCATTTATATGGAAGCTCAGAGCATTAATATACATGGTGCAGATATGCAGTATTTTTGTTTGGTGTTATCAGTGTGATGCAGAGTCTGGGACATGATTTAGATTTTCTTTTTTTTAACAGTTCAGCAGTCTAATGGCGGTCGGGAAGAAACTGTTCTGGAATCTGCTGGACCTGCATCCAATGCTGCTAAGCCTCTTCCCAGAGGGCAGCAGGGAGAACAGCCCATGGTGGGGGTGTGAGGGGATATTTTTAATGTTACGACCTCGGGACACGCAGCACTGGGATGCAATGTCTTCAACGGAGGCAAGAGGAGTCCCGATGATCCTCTCTGCTGTTCTCACCACTCTTCTTCCAGTCTGAGGCGCTGCAGCCTCCACACCACAGTGAGACAGCTGGTCAGAACGCTCTCTATGGTGCTTCTGTAGAAGGTGGGGAGGATGGGTGGGGGCAGGTGGGCTCTCCTCATCCTCCGCTGGAAGTACAAGCGCTTTTGTGCCCTTTTGACCAATGAGGTGGTGTTTACCATCCATGTGAGGGTTTCTGTGATGTTCATCCCCAGGAATTTGACCTTCTTTACAGGAGCTGAGCAGTTGATGAGCAGTGGAGCGTGGTTAGGCCGATTCTTCCTAGAGTCGACCATGATCTCCTTCGTCTGCTCTACGTTCAGGATCAGGCTGTTATCCTTGTACCAGCTGGTCATTGTCATCTCTGATGAGTCCCACCACCGTGGTGTCATCTGCAAACTTCACAATGTGATTTGTGGTGAACCTGGGGACGCAGTCATGTGTCAGAGTGAACAGCGGGGGCTCAGGACGCACCCCTCAACTACTGCCTCAACTACAGATAATGTGCTGCACCGCACAGCAAAAGGACTCCACAGTCATATCTGCCAGACTGGTGGTGAGGAGGTAGTAAACCATTTTCCTTTTATTGTTCAGACAAAACTAAGAGAAAACTGACTAAATCAGGAAATAAAACAATGTGATTGGCTTTCAGGAGGAAAGAGACAGGGTAAACTCAGAGTCCATGGAAGAAAACAGCTCCCAACCAGGTTAGCTCTGGGAGAAAAACACTATGGTAACAGAAATAGAGGTCAAGTAAACTCTATTCGATAAACGGAAAACTCACTTTTCTTGATTTCGGGTTTTTAAAAAACAACAACAATGTTTTCAGTAAATCTGCTTAGTGAAACGGGCCCTGAAAATAGAAAATCCTGAATATCACGAAGCAGAATAAGATGACTACGGATAACTGCTCTCTAGTCTGTATACGATAATCTAAAACAGGGCCCAGGTGGTTAAAACCCATCGGTTTGGCTGCTTCTTCGGATCCTGAAAAAAACGTCATCCGGTCAATTCAATTCAATTTAGTTTATTTATATAGCGCCAAATTCACAACACATGTCATCTCAAGGCACTTTACAGTTCAACCAGATCATACAGTCAAATTGATACAAAGTTTTCTATCTAAGGAAAACCAGTTGATTGCATTGACTCATTGACTCAAATACAATCCCTCACACTAAGCATGCTTGTAGCGACAGTGGAGAGGAAAAACTCCCTTTTAACAGGAAGAAACCTCCAGCAGAACCAGGCTCAGTGCGAGCGGCCATCTGCCGACGCCGACTGGGGTTCAAGGAGACGGAAGCAGAAATACAAAAAGCAGCTGTAAAAGGCGGCCCCGTCCAGGAAACACACAGCCAGGCAGACGAGCTCCAAGGCAGCTCCCATGCCAGAGGATGAAGAGAGCACATCCACCCAGTCACAGGACCACACTGGAAAACAGGCCGATCTCCAGCATCTATAAACAAGGGTGTCGATGGAAGCAGCACAGCTGATGTTTCTTTCCAGGATGACGTCACAGCCAAACAGGAACAGACGAGGCAAAGCTACTCTGAGGAAAAGCAGAGAGAGCAGAAGGTTAGAGATTGAACAAACAGATTCTGCAGAATAGGAGAACAGAGAGAGAATGAAGCAGAATGATGAAATGGGGGTCCCTATGTCCTCCAGAAGTCTAAGCCTATAGCAGCATAACTTTAAAGACAGCTCCGGATAACCTGAGCCACTCTAACTATAAGCTTAATCAAAAAGGAAAGTTTTAAGCCTAGCCTTAAAAGTAGACAGGGTGTCTGCCTCACGGACTAAAACTGGTAGTTGGTTCCACAGGAGAGGAGCCTGATAACTAAATGATCTGCCTCCCATTCTTTTAGAAATTCTAGGAACCACTAGTAAACCTGCAGATTGAGAGCGAAGTGCTCTGTTAGGAACATAAGGAACAATCAGATCTCTGATATAAGATGGAGCCTGCCCATTTAAGGCTTTATATGTGAGAAGGAGGATTTTAAATTCTATTCTGGATTTAACAGGGAGCCAATGAAGAGAAGCCAGTATAGGCAAGATATGATCTCTCTTTTTAATTTTCATCAGAACTCTGCCTGCAGCATTTTGGATCAGCTGAAGGCTTTTAACTACAGTTTGTGGACTTCCTGATAGTAAAGAATTACAATAGTCCAGCCTTGAAGTAACAAATGCATGGACTAGTTTCTCAGCATCACCCCTGGACAGGAGATTTCTAATTTTTGCAATGTTCCTCAGATGAAAGAAGGAAATTCTAGAAACCTCTTTGATATGGGATTTAAATGACAGGTCCTGATCAAAAATAACACCAAGATTTTTTACTTTATTATCTGAAATCAGTTTAATCCCATCCAAATGAAGTGACTGACTAATCAGCTTCTTTTTCAGAGACTCTGGTCCAAAGACTATAACTTCTGTTTTGTCTGCATTCAGAAGCAGAAAGTTAAGAGTCATCCAGGTTTTTATGTCTTCAAGACATGCCTGTAATCTATGTAATGGGTTAGCTTCATCTGGATTTATAGACAGATATAGCTGGGTATCATCAGCATAACAGTGAAAATTAATCCCATGCTGTCTAATAACTCTACCAATTGGGAGCATGTATAAAGAGAATTGGTCCTAGCACTGATCCCTGTGGTACTCCACAGGTAACCTTTGAGCGTGTTGAAGATCTATCATTAACATGAACAAACTGAATTCGATCAGATAGATAAGATTTAAACCAGTCTAGTGCTGTTCCTTTAATTCCAACAAAATATTCAAGTCTTTCTAAAAGAATATTATGGTCAACTGTATCAAATGCAGCACTAAGATCCAACAGGACGAGCACAGATACAAGTCCATTATCTGAGGCCATGAGAATATCATTAGTGACTTTCACCAGAGCTGTTTCAGTGCTATGATGAGCTCTAAAGCCAGACTGAAACTCTTCAAAAAGTTCATTATGGTGTAAGTGATCGCAAACTTGTTTGGCAACTACTTTCTCAAGAAATTTGGATAAGAAAGGAAGATTGGATATAGGTCTATAATTGACCAAGTCATCTGGGTCAAGAGACGGTTTCTTAAGCAGAGGTTTAATTACAGCAACCTTAAAAGCTTTAGGTACATATCCCTGTAACATAGATAGATTAATCACATCTAAAATGGAGGAGGAGATCAAAGGGAATACCTCCTTAAATAACCTGGTTGGAACTGGATCTAACATACAAGTTGAAGGCTTAGATGAAGGCAATAATTTTGCTCATTCAGAAAGTTCACTGGATCAAAGCAGTCTAAACCCAGTTCAGATTCCATGACTACCTCAGGTACAATCGCGGATAGAGGAGTGCTTATGATCTTATTTTTAATAAGATCAATCTTATTTATAAAGAATCCCATAAAATCATTGCTGCTAAGAGCAGGTGGGATGGACGGTTCAACAGAGCTATGGCTCTGGGTGAGTTTGGCAACTGTATTAAAAAGAAATCTAGGATTATTCTTATTCTCCTCTATTAATGAGGAGAAGTATGCTGCTCTTGCTTTACAAAGGGTCCTCTTATACAGCAGTAAACCATTTTTCCAGACTAGGAAGGACTCCCGCAGGCCTGTGGAGCAATATTTTCTCTCCAGTTTCCTAGCATTTTGCTTCAAAGTATGCAGCTCTGCATTAAACCAAGGAGCAAGCTTTCTATTTTTAACGGTTTTCATTTTCAAAGGAGCTGCGTTGTCTAAGGCAGTACGCAGAGAACTAGCAACCCATCAACAAAATCATCAACCTGTGAAGGGGAATAAGAGGTCAGCACTTTCGTCTGCTGTGAGACGATCTGCTCACTTTATCAAAGACCAACTCATTGTGTTTCGTTTTACATTCGACTTTGCTTAAGTTTGTTTGTTTTCACTTTAATCAAACACAAAAGACAGCAGACTGAATTAGCTTCTTAAATGAAAAGTAAAATTTATTATTCCTGAACCACAAAATAGACTTCTTTGGTTGTACAAATTCACTAGTTACAGTCTTATGTGAGCTATAACCCTCGACCCTAGGACATCTGACCCCACCCACACCCTCTGGCCTGTTAGCAAGTTAAAGCCCCCAAAATTAACTCAAGACGAAATAAGAAACATAGAAACATAAAAACACAGCATCATTGTAGTGAAACCCATCTGGGAAAAAAAAAAACATTGCCTACAAATAGTAAAAAAAAACAAACAAACTGAATTTCAGTCAGTGAGAGCAATATGGAAACTAATCATAGACCCTACATTAAATTAAAATGCTACGACGCTTTGATTCTGCAGAGAAAAAAACCCCATGAGATACATGAGCTGAATGTTTTTAATGAAAGAGATTTCTGATTGGTTCAGCCTCTTGCAGCTCTCCCAATGAAACCAATATACATGAAAAGAACGTCCCAGTAACCAAGCCTAACCCCACCCAGGTGCTTCAGCAGTCCAGACAGGCTCAGTTTCAAACCCACATGTTCACTTCTTTCCTTTCAGTTTTTGTACATTATTCACATGATAAATGACTTTTCAGTGGCATCAGATTTAAATTAACCATAGTCAGAAAAATACAAACACCTGCTACCTTCACATCACTGTGGCAAAACTCCAGATAATGCAAAGATGCTAGGATAGTATTAATGGCTCACATTGATTTAGAAAAAAAAAAATAAAAATACAAAACACCCCCTTAGGAGGAGAAGTACCGTAGATAAATGATGCTAAAATGCATGATCCCAAGAATGAATACTATCAGAGGATGAGTATCTGATGCGGTCTGAGTTTATCTGAGCAGACGCTGCATGGATGAGAGGAATCAGCTTGTTGATGCATCTCAGCACTTTAATGACCAACAAGGCGCTTTCTCTCAGATGTTTTAAACATTTCTACAGTTCCCTCTGTGATTTAAGTGTATTTATCAAGTAAATCTAAGTAGTGATATGCTGATGATTGGTTAAAACTTGTTAAAATGATGCGTCCAAACTCTGAGAATTGTAGGATGGAGGCCTTTGATTTGACTAAAATGATTAAAAACAATAAATTATGATACAGTGGCAGTGAATAAAAGATATGTGCTTCAAGATTTTCCACCATATGTGAGAATGAAGGTAGCCAGCTGTTCCCTTCTCAGTTAATATTTACACCCCAAATCTTTAAAAAGACACTTTACAGTCTAATCGCTGAAGTTAGTAAAACTATAACCCATTTCTTTTCATTTCCCATTTCCACTATGCTTTTTTTTATATAAACAGTGAAATCATAATGGTGCAGAAAAAAAAAAAAAAAAAAACAACTAGAAATTTTGATCACCCTCAAGTTAAAATAGATCCGATCTACGAGGCAAACAGAAAATTTAAGAAAATAATTTGTCTGTAAGTAGCAATCCTAACTAACTGCATCATCTCCTCTTCTTTGAGGAGCTCGCCAACTTACCCACAGACTATAAAGGCAAGACTGGCACGCAGGTTATAAGTGAGTATCTAAGAGTGGCGACTAGAAGTTTGAGTCTTTGCAGTGGTTATGCTTGAAGAGCTCCTCTCCTGTGTGTGAATGTTGGTGACTATTTCTTTTTCTTTTTGGTTGTGTTACGTGGGCATGGCGGTTTCCAGGCTGCGGCGCCCCTGCCTCAGCTTGCGCTTGTTGCTGTAAAGGGCCATCTCCTCCAAGGCAGAGGTAGCGGGCAGCGGGGCGGGAACCTCCACTTCAGTGCCTGCAATGAAAGCAAAGGAAGACATTAAGCTTTTCCCTCGGCATAGAGAGAATGTCGTCATTACTGACGCTGTGCAGTGAAAGATGGAGGAAGCTTTGGGTGAGTAGAAAGATCGAACAGGACTTGAAGGATCTGAAGAAGTCTGGGAAGTTCTGGACTGCAGCAGCTTGTGAAGGTTCCTCCAGAAATATGAGGTTTTTAATTTTTCATGTTTGGAGGAAAATTTGATTAATCAGTATTACACTTCATGTTTCCTCTTGTTTTTAAATATTAACAAACCAAGGGGACCAATGTAAGAAAAAGGATGCTCCTCCTGAACCACTTATATTAACAAAGCTCGTTTTTTCTGCACTGGTATGTTGTGCACTTTGCACATCAGTGTTACAGTCATCCAGTGGAAGCCTTAACCTGAACAAGAGCGCAAAGTCATAGAAAAATGTATTTATTGGTCATATAGCAAAACACCATTGCCAATCACTGTACTCGTTTAGTGTGTTTGGCTGACTGGTTTTTAAAAAGTGAACTCTGCCAAAGGGCATTTCCTACCAATCTAGTGAATAAGGAGGCATTACAGAGTTTTCTAATGACTCTGCCACCTGCTGCCAAAAAACAGAACTGCAGAAGTCTATAATTAATTGAATGTGAGACATTTGACATATATTGTTACATTATAAGGAAAATCTGTGTAAAATGTATTAAAATACTTATTGCTAGATGAGTGCAAAATGTCCTGAAGCTATTTCATGAGTGTGTTTTCCTGCGTTAAAGACATGTCCTCTGTGAGGGAGTTAGTTAGAGCTCCAAGTGATTTCTATTTGAGCGCTAAAGGAAATCCATGCAGCTATCAAAGTACCAAGAGAATCAAAACAGGGGACAAAACAATTCTGGGTTATAATTAGATTCAAGCGAGCGGTTCTGTAAGGAGCACCTAGAACCTTTGAGGAAGGTGGAGCACTTAAGTGTTTAGAGGGGTTCTATTTATTTTACTCTCCACATCACCAACAACTGTCAATGCCTGGAAACAGAGAATGAAACCTTAGTAACAACTTGGTGAACGCCTAAGAGAAAAGAAACAGATGCATCAGTTTCCAGCTTTATTGGAAAACAACATCCAATCTGAATCTATGAGACAAGCGGTAATAAATGACTTCCAACACAACACTCTTCAGTGCAGAAGAAAAAAGAAAATGCAACACCATTTTAGTAGCTCTGGTCTTAGAAAATTAAGTGAGAAACGTATAAAGATTATTAAGGTCATTACCATAGGAGTTAATGAGAACCGGCTGAAGAAAGCCAGCCAACATCTGTTCTGTTCTTAATGGCGGATAAACAGCCAAATAAACCACTTAACTCTACTGATAAAAGAAGTGGATCCAGGATTGATGGCATCTGGTCTTCCCTTAAAGAAAAGCTTTGAGTGTTTATTTCCTTAGTGCAAACTTGAGATGGCTCTGACCCAACATACATCTTGCAGATCAGGACAGAAGCAGCAAAGCAACCCTGCATATTAAAACCCCAGAATCCAAGCTTGCACAACTTGCAGGTTAGAGAGAATCTTTGCAGACCAACACCTATCAACTCCCCTCAGACATTCAGCCAACAAACACATGCACATAGGATCCTACCAATAGCTGCTTAGTCCGGGTAGGTACCTGAATTAAAGGGAACAGAACAGGATGAGGTAAAACACATGGTTTATTAAAGATGGTAAGGGGTTGTACCAAACTCTGGTAGAAAAGAAGGAAACAATAAGTACATACCGGCAATGCTGGAGGCGTCGATGTATTGCACTTCCTCTGCTGCATCAGGTGTCTGGGGAAAAACAGGCTGGAATAAGTGACTGGGAGGTGGAAATAAAATGCTTTGATAAGCCATTTCCCACAGGAATCCTTCACTGTTGCTGTAGAGGAGCTGGCAGGGAGAAAACCTGTCACCTACTGAGCCTCCAAGTCTGTCAAAACCACAGAAAACGTCTACTCTTGTCAATCTTTAGATGATAAATTAAACAGAGCTCTTTGGTCAGAAACCTTCAATGAACCTGCAGTTTTCACACAATAGCTTTAAGCTTAAATGACACACATATGGTGGGCGTCGTCTAATAACGAGGGGATCTGTGTAGCAGTGATTTTATTTAGGGGTATCAGAGTAAAGGTTTCAATGTGACAAAATGAGGAAACATTTAAAGCGATGTGAATACTTTTATTATTTTAAGCCAAGGTCTTACTTCATATAGTCTTACCACTACCTCACCGTTAATCCTTACCTACTACACTTTAATGTAAAAGTCAATCCACCTGTATATAAGCCATCCTGATTGTACATATGTCACCTCAAATCTCTGTGTTACTCCCTTGTATTTTTTTTCATACCTTATTTTTATTCTTTTTATTTATTTTTATTCTTAATGCACCTTTTCCTCCTTATTTGCACCTTCTTTAATTACTATGCCAATATGTGACCAGTGAATTTCTCCGCAGTGAGATCAATAAAGCTCATCTAATCTATTCTAATCTCTAATCTGATTTTCCTAGATGCTCATACAGTTATTTTGATTTTCTTCCCCAACATTAAAGTCAATAAACCAGCTTTGCATACTTGGCTTTAAATTAACGATTAGCCGATATGTTGAACAAGAAGTCTTTGGTCGATTTGATGGCTTTGGTTAAATAACTTGGCACATTACTGCCACCTTGTGGTAGCATTGCATTAAAACTAGTTGATTCATACTATTTGAATATATATACATAAATAAATTTGCAGAATAAGAAATAACTAGTTATGCGTTATAAACATAATACAATGTTTCAATGCACTACCACCAAAAGCTGAAAACAGAGGTTGCTGTAAAAACACTAGACACCACACAACCTGAGAGACACACTAACCCAAAACACAGAAGACATGTAGACCAGCACAACTCCAGGTTTCCCCTGCATCCTCTCCCTCCACATGGAAGACAACCAGATTATGAAAACCGTGTTTTAAAAGCCATCAGATGAGAAGGAGTTCTTTTGTCTGATACGTCATGACCCATGCATGGACAAAATAGATGGAAGTGAATGTGAGCGAGTGAGATGCTGAATAACCAGTTCAGGTTAGTGGAATCAAAATGTCTTCTGCAGGTGAGTGTCATGGTTTCATAGGGGTCAGTTAGTGAAGCGCTGCATAAAAGAGTGTGAATAGTTACTAAGGATATTGTTTTTTTTATGAGAGGAAAAGAGCAGAAGGGAGGCTGTCAATATTTCAGTTGTTTTTTTTTTTTTCCTTCAAAGTAGGAGTTAGTGCACCAAAGGTCTTCCAGCCAGCTCTGATCAACTACTGAGCACGACCCAGACGGCAGCCACACCGATTCCTCCATCTACGATAACTAGAGGGGAGAGGCAGCAGGGAAAGCCAGGGAAGGGAGGAAGGGAGGAAGCTTGGGCGGGATGGGGGGCCCCGGGAGCGGCCCCTGGGAGCTCAGCATGCAGCCAATACCTGAATGTCGTATACGGGTTTGGAAGAAGGAATGGCGGCAAACTGTCGGTAGTCAAACTTCTTTGATGACAGGGACTAGAAGGATAGCAAACAGGGATGAGCAAAAAGCAGAGGGAGAGGTGGGAGGATGAAAACATGAGACGAGGGGAAAAAAATAGAAGGTGGGAGGCACAGAGGCTAATGGGTGAACCAGCTGGGGCACATGATGGAGAGCAAGGTGTGTCAGTTTTTACTGTCATGAAGCAAGATGGTGGATTTATGGCAATGTTTATAGAAAATGTCGTCTGACAGCTTATCAACAAAGAATCCGATGGATTTTCCATCTTTAAACAACTCCTTAAATTGGACTTGATATTGAAGTCAATTTTAGATTTTTGAAACTATGAGGAATAAACAAATAAAGCAAAAACCCAGAAGGAGTGTAAGGCTGTAAAAACCAAGAGTGGAAGCTTACCAGCCTGCCGGGTGAGGTCAAAGCTCGAGGACTGAGCTCTGGAAAGGAAAAATACAAAATGTTTCAGGTAGAACGTCAATATTTTCTCTACAGCTGAGTTTGTCACATCATTTTAAACTACAGCTTATTTTATTAGGATTTAAAGTGATAGACTGGCACCAAGCAGTCCATCACTGGGAATCTACAGTGTGCTGTGCATTTCTTCCTCCCCTTTTGCTACGACACCCTTAGATCAGGGCTCCTAGATCAGGATGTTGATCCTGAATCTAAAGCCAGAACTGCAACAGCTAAACTAGTACCTATTTACCTGTAAGAGAGGATAGATGGAAATTCCACTAGGTGGCTTAGAGGTTAGCTATGCGAGGTTGTTTATCATCTAATGTCATTTCCAGAGCTTCAGCACAAACTCATTATTATTATTTACAATTTAATACAAATGAATGCCACAGCTTTCAGATTTAAAAAGCATTATTATGTAGAAGAAAACCAAAAAAAATAAAAAGCAAAAGAATAAATCATCAGCTTTCAACATGACACAAACAATTGCATATAATCCCAATAATTAACATGATGTTTGTGGATCAAATGCAACAAAATGTGAAAAATAGATGAATATTTTGGAAGATTCCAGATAAATCCCTCTCTGCTCCAGCTGTGTGTCGTCTTACCTTCCATTGGAGTGGGAGATGGTGTTGGAGCAGGAGATGGGGACTCCGCCAGCTGGTCTAGTGTCCCTCGCTTCTTCCCATCCCGAGACTTGGCAATGACCATCTGAGCTTTCAGTGCATCTTGTTCCAGAGACTTCATTCTACACAGGAAATACGCAGGTTGAAGGAAATCCTCTGATATCATGTTAGAGGTGTGAAATAATGGCAGAGGCAGTGGTAGGCCATTCACTACTGATATGGGTGCTCCTTGTCCTGGTTTGCTGAGATGATCTTATTTCATGATATAACAAATAGAGAAGGAAGGCACTCCAGGAAAAGGACAACCTACAGCTAGTAGGTTCACCCTTAACGCTCATCAGCTTGCAAACTTACTGTGGGCTATGTGTTAATACACATACCGCTATAACGGCAAGGCATAAAGGAAAATAAGGAGCTCTACAGGGGAGGGGACAGGACGAGACAAGAGGACAGAGAGAATGAGGCCAAACTGGACTAGAGACAGGAAACAGAAGACGTGCAGAAGCAAAAGCAGAAGAACAAAACTAGAAAGGCAACAGAAGCACCGTTAGTAATGCTGTACGTGCTTGCTTGGACCTTTCTGAATCTGGCATCTAGCGAAATACCCCAAAACCAAAGCAACCCAGCACACCCCCATGATGCCGTGTGTCCGGCCCTAATGGCTGGGGCCGAGGAGCAGACCTGAGCTGGGAGGAGGTAGAGGAGGAAGCATGGGGCTGGGGGGCTGCACCCTGAGAGGCCCTCACTCGGGCCTGGTAGAGCCGCTTTGCCAGGTCCTGCTCATACTGTCTAACATCCTCCTCTAGGCCATAGGGCCTGAGCCCCACAACCAACAGAGATGGGAGGGAGGGACAGGGCGGCAGAGGGCAAGGGAGGGGAATGAAAGGAATGCCATGATGAAGGAGAGAAATGATGAGGAGACAGAGAGGGACACAGACAGAAAGAGAGAAGAAAATCCAAGAATGGAAGATAAAACACGGACAACAAATTAGGAAAACCAGGAATAATAAGTCTTAAGACATGAAATTAGGGAGAAGGAAACAGACCAAACAAACCGTCAGCTGCGTTTTTAGACCTTTGGTCTACAGAACACCCCGATTCTACCAAACTCAGAGATGTTTATGAATCTTACTTAGGCTCTGACAAATTTCTAATCTTGTTCTTTACCAAAACACTAGAAAATAACTTTAATTTCAGATTAAATGGAGTCATGACTTAAGTTTCATCAAAGTAGTTTCTTTTACAACTAACTAAATGTATTTCACTGGTGAATTTATAATAGAGCAAACACAAAGAAGGGCAACATTACAACATGGAAAGGATTTAAAATGCGGTTATGTACGAGTTTCCAAAATGGAAAATGTGAAAACAACTTTATATTCAGCCTGGAGGAATACATTTTAAAGCTACCTCTGACTAGAATAAAAGCTGCAATATTTTGTACCTTTAAGACCCAAAGTTCTACTTTGTATTATAGCTTAGGTCTTTAAACTGGATGGTAAGTGTCTTAACAGAGATTTATTAGATATTGGTCTAGACTTTGACTAGGTCTAACACGCATATATTACACTATCAAAAAAGAGATTGTAATGTGAATTTGCAAGGTACTGCTTTCCTAATACTTTTGAAATGTTTATGTTTATGTTATGTTTATTCTACATAAAAAGTCACAAACTATAAACCTAAATGTTCTGCTTTTAGGCCTAATTATGTTACATCACAGAACAGAATGTCACATCTGACGACATATATGCCTTTTCCTCAAAGGCATGTGCATGAGTTACCGTGCTGCCCTCCACATGGCCCTTTTCTCAGCTTCTAGCGCTCGTTTCTCTGCAGGGGACAGATCCTTGTCTGGGGCCACAGCCAGCTCAGGGCTCTGCATCCTCAGCCTTTCTTGGTGTCTGCGTTCTGCTTTGGCCGTACGAATCGGTGCAGTTGACTCTCCAGGGTAAGCTGATATCAGACTGATGAGACCGATCATTAGTAAGTAAGGTGACTCACTGAATAAAGACATTCAAAAACTACTTTAGCTCTGAAAACTGCACTCACCCTGTCATAGAGTTTGGTCTCTGCTCCAACCTGAAGCTGTCCTCTAGGGAATTCCTTTGAGAGTCACCTTTACCGTCCACCGAGGAAGGCCTACAGACACATATCAGAAAAAAACTGTCAAAAAAAAAAAAAAAAGTTAAATGGGAAAAGATTTAAAAGAAAGAAATGATTCTCACCCTGAGCTGCCACAGTAGCTCAGTTGTGTGGAGCAGTGCTGAGATGGGCTCGACACAGGCTCCACCTTGTACTCCACCCCGTCCAACAGGACCTTCCCAGTAGCCTTCATGTGCTCCACCTGCTTAGCCAGGTCTTCTTCTTCCTCATCTTCCTCATCCTCGTCCATTAGGTACTCCCGTGCCCGCTGCTCAAACCTCCTCTCTGATGAGACACAGGCATGTAAACTTGAAAAAACAAAACAAAAAACAGCTGTGGCGTGTTTGTACCAGATTTGGGACTAAAAGACAAACCTTCCTCCTCCCTCATTTTCTTGAGGTCTTCCTCTCCAACGAGGGAAATTCTGGGTTTAGGCTTCTCTGGTGTCTGCTGTTTCACATCGATCTCAAAGTATTTCTGCCTGTCCCTGAAGGAGCGCTGCTCCGGGCTGTTCTTCCCTCCAAGAGGAATCTAAGGGGTGAGAGAAAAAAAAAAAAAAAAAATAAAGAACAAGAAGATAAACAGCTTGGATTTAGACTGCAACATTCTCGACCCACAAGTTAAAAAAAGTAGCGTCATTGTCAGAGAGATGCCAGAGGATGGAAGGTCAAGAGGAGAGAAATGAATTATTAAACCCAGCACTGCTGAGGGAATTTCAGAGCAGCTATAAGGGGAGCCCATGGCTGAATAGATTTTTATCGGGAGTCCTGGGAGCAGAGAAACCACCACCGGCCAAGCTAAGCACACCACAGCCCAGACCTCAGACAGGCCCGCTCCAGCCATAGAGGCGCTGGATACCTTCATTTCCATGGAGGATCTGGAGAAGCAGGGCACCGCGGCCAGACTCATATACTCCCGCCGATCAGAAGACAGGGAGGGCCGGGGGGAGACCTTTCTGGTCAGACCCTCTCCCCCTCCTTCCTGACCATCGATTCTATCATCAAACACCTCGTCGTTCAAAACAAGCTGAAAATAAAATCACGTCTCGAAGGTCAGAGCAGCTTTACTCCATAACTAAAATACCATTTAGAACTGTCCCCATTTATAAACACCAGATAAGTGAGGTTTGATCTTGAGTCAGTATTACTTTTTAGTCCGGGTGAAGCATTAATTTGTACCTTTAAAATCAGATTTCCAAAGTTAAAGATGAACTAAAAAAGATTCAGCTACACCTTAAACCTGAACATTATGTCCATTTATTTACTCCTCCTTTCATAAAAGCATCTGAAATGCTGTTTGCTTTATGTTATTAATATAAACATTGGAGGTGTGAGTACCCTGCAGAAATAAATCCCATCCGTGGCATCATGCTGCTGAGCAGAGCTCCACATTCTATTCCCAAGCGTCATGGGCTTGTGTCACTATTAATGGTGAGAATTATTGTGCACATTAATGATGCCTCACAGGGAATAGTTTCACATGCTTTGATAAAACACAAGAATCAGTTATATTTGTATCAAATGTGCATCACTGATGTTTTAGTTACTGGATGCAGGGTTTTCTGAAACCCCAACAATGTCCAAAATAAAAATATAAGCTATTGTATATATTTATATTTATAACTGAACAAGGATTGTGTTTCTTGCTTCATGTCTTGTCTGTGGGTTATCTTTACTGACCTCTGGTGAAGGCTGCTTCATGTGAAAGTTGTTCCTCCCGCTGTACAGATCCTGTTGGGCGAGAGGACAATGATTGTTCACCAAAAGGAGTCAGGAGAAAGGCTGCAACACCAAACGGGCAGTCAGGAAAGTATAAAACAAGATTTCACAGTGTTGCGTGGGCCA
Organism: Cyprinodon diabolis; assembly: GCA_030533445.1. Lineage (NCBI taxonomy): Eukaryota > Metazoa > Chordata > Actinopteri > Cyprinodontiformes > Cyprinodontidae > Cyprinodon > Cyprinodon diabolis. Next base: position 18,401,499 of record CM060082.1, on the reverse strand, counting down.
CACATGGACAGATGGAGATGCAGAATCAGCACCGCTTTGACAGATGGAGTGAGTGGAGCACAAAAACCCCCGATGGAGACATTCCACATGTCACAGCACGTCACAGATCCCCCCCATGACAGCATGCAGGCTTCTTTAAGGACCGCCTGCTTTAGGAAGTTGAAGGGAAGGGGCGGGGCCAATCCAATCTGTCAGCACAGCATGCTCATGTGGTGACCTGGCCCAGTCCAGTCAGCGTGTCATACCTGCGGCGGCTCCAGCACTGCCAGCGAGCGAGGCACGGCAGCGAACGCCTTGTATGCCTGCTTGACATTCATTGGGAATTCGTCGGGCGAAGAAGGGGAGGGGGCGCGAGGCTGCAGGAGGGGAAGGGGAGTCATGAAGGGTAGGTCCATATGGTAGAAGAGGTGGGGGGGACAGACAGAGACATGAAAAGGAGGGTGGAGAGAATAAAAAAACAAAATCTAGCAGTTCAAGGTGACTGTGGAGAGGAACGGGTGAACAGCATGGCGGCTGGTTTCATGTGAAGGAGGAGGAATGATGCATAGAAAGACAGACAGTAGGGCTTTGGCAGGCCAGGCAGATCCTTCTGTCTGGACACCTTAGTGAAGCAAGCAGGCAGGTTTGAGATGAAATCACTGCTTCTCTCATTACTAACCACTGCTGCCTGAAGAATAATCAGATTATTACACAAAGCAGAAACCTTTTGCAGCTAAGCAATTCTGTACACTATAGCTTGATGGGGGCAAATAGATATCCCCCCAGAACATTTAAAAAAACTGTCTCCGTCTTTGGTAACAATCTATCATGTTTTATAGACGTGGGTAACCAGTGATGGACACACTGCCATTGTGTGCCCTGGCCAGGCAGCACAGGATGGTAAAGACCAGCCCTACGTGGTGGTGGTGGTGGTGGTGAGGGGTCTTACAGAGGTCTGGGAGTTGAATGGGGAGGGGCCATGCTGGAAAGGGTTGGGACTGCGGCGCTCCGGCGTGCTGGGGGAGGTGGTGGGCCGGACACGTCCGACTGGTTGGATGGCACCGGGCCGCGTCTGGAGAAAAGCAAAGAAGATGACAGTTAAGTCAGAGGTGAAAAGTTAAAGTAATGTTAATGGTTGGAATGCCTTCAAGAGGTTTGGAGTTTCAATGACAAGTTTGACTAGAACCGTGATTCTTTATTGACTGGAGTGAACACAGGAGGTTTTAATAAAGAACGACTGTTATTTCAAAAAGCTCTGAAATCTTTCAATGTCATATTGTGTTCCACTCAAATGAAAAAATGAATCAATATTTTAAAGGTAAACGTGGGGAGAGTGCTGGTCTAGTGATTGGATTAGTGCACTTGTGAGAACTGCGGCGGATGGTCACGAGAACTTCTTCTGCAGCGCCGGTGGGAGTGTTTATTTTCCAAAACAACATGTCTGAGCCATCGTACAAGTGGTTGTACTTCCAAACAGCTCTGAATCGAGAAGGACGACCACACAGACAGCTGGAAAGGCATACCAAGGACCAATCACAGCTGCTTTTTTCTGCGCACTTCCACTTGAGGTCTGCGCGGGTTTTCACGTAGTCAGGATTTTTTTGAGGTGAGCAACGACTGCTGCAGGGCCTCTGTGAGGGGGGCGTGGCCGCGCACAGAGGCAGATTCAATGGTTGCAGAGGCTATGCGTCAAAAGTATAAATTGGCCTTAGATAGATAGATCCTCATCTTTAACCTTAAACGTATCCATGTACCGCTCTGAAATAATATAGCGCTCTTCTGATTGATTCCTCGGTTAAGATAGATTCTAATTCTTTCTCAAATCTCTTTAAAATTACTTTAACTAATCAACACAAATAAAGAAAATACAAAATATAATCAGATAAATCCTGAAATCTGATAAAAAAAGGCGGTTTTACAAACTTATCTGCTTATTAATGTGAGTTTTTGGACCCTCACCATTTTCTTTTCCCTTGTTAAAATGAATCAAGGTTTCATTTTGTTATGGTCTATAATGCACCTAGGAAATGTTCAGCTGTTGTCTTTATGGGTCTAAGCACCTACACAGGAGATTCTTGAGCTATTCAAACCAGAGTTGTTTTCCATAAATGTTTTTTCTAATTAAAATTTAGTTTCAAAGGTAATCCGCTGTTCTTTCCTACTGACACTCACTGATGATGAGGTGCTGTCCTTAGCAGTGGGAGTGGCAGTGTAATGAATGTTTGCCTGTGGAGAAGACAAAAAATAATAAAAATAATAGCAAAATTAAAATTTGACAGAGCTCTACATTCTGCAGTGTCTATTTTAAATAAAAGCAGCATTAAAAGGAAGAAACATAAACTAGTGTAGCCTCTTCAGGACAATGCAGGGCCACTTAAAGACTCTTCCCAAGCAATTACACTCAACCAGATTTTACCATTTTCTACCCCAAAAGGTGGTAAAATTATCCTCTTAATAATTATTGTGCAAAATGTTATCAAGAGAAAATATAAAGCCATAGCTGGTCAGCAGACAAACCGTCTTTGAGGGATGCATATATAGTCTGAACAGCACAAATCATCAGTAATGAGTTTGCCACAGAGGAGCATTCGCATGCTTGTCAGCCGAGAAGGGCTGAGGAAACTCTAGAAATTATTTTTAATTGATGCAGTCTGTACAGGGGGCCACAAAGCCCACTTACAAAGCGGGTCTCCCTGCCTGCACACAGGGAGCTGTTGGAGGAGTGGTGGCTGGGCTAAGGGTGGGGAAAAGGGTCAAGAGGGACAGCTGTAAAATAGCTCTGTTGGAGAGCTACAAGTGACTCATGAATAATGAGAAGGTAAATTTGAAGGATGACAGGATGGTGGGTGGTGAAATCTGGTGGAAGACGTGTTGGAGCAGCTCACCGGCTGGATGGTGGGAGAATATGGTGCTTCCCTGACAGGACTGTCTGTTCTGGTGTAATCAGAAGAAGGTGTCTGGAGAAAAACAAGAGAAATTAATTAATGAGCTGCTCACATTTTCAGTCAGGAAACCAGAAATTCTGCAGTAATAATACAACCACAGCTCCATCTGGACGTAGATGGACCTTTATTAGTAAGTAATCAAAATGTTGATTTATTTCAGAAATTCAACACATCGTAGATATGCTATACATAATTCAATTCTATTAGAAAATTAATGGGATGAAGGCAACTAGCAGCAGCTTCATAAAAACCCTGGTTTCTTTGCTAATATCCTTATCTGTGTCTCATATCTTCCTCTTGACAATACTCTGTACAGATCCTCTTTAGGCTCTCCTTGAAGCTCAATTGTCATGGTAGATGGTTGTTTTGACTGTGGACTTTAGAAAACACAGTAGACCAGCACCAATACCTGACATGGCAACCCAAACGACTGTAAACTCAGATGAGTTTTGCTCGACACCTTTTTGTACCAAACTTTTTCCTTCCATTCCTTCCATTCCATGATTGGTGTTCATGTTTGGGATAAAAAAAAAAAAAGACCTGCCTCTTTAGCTATGACCTGTTGAGTCTTACCTGCCACTTACAGGTCGTTGGTAGTCTTCTGGTTGTTTGTATTGACAAAAATATTTCTGTACTTAAAACTCTTTAAATTAATCTTAAGCAGAAAGAGGATTTTGGGATTTTGAAAGGCTGTTCCTTTTTTTCAGCTGAAATTCTGAAATAAATCAACTTTTTTATTAAATTTATTAAGCTGAAACCTGTAAAGGGTTAGTCGTATTGTGAATATTTAGTTCAAGCACTCGCTGGTTAACATGCACTCCTCTGTGCCGTCCACATTCCTTCCTGCATTATGACCTTCCTTACAGCTGGTGTGCGGTTAAAGATCCTAAATTTCTAAAGAAATGCGACAAGCTGTGCTCAAAGCAAAAGCGTGCCATAACTTCTCCTGATCCAGAGAACCATACACACACAGGCATGGCCAAACATATCCCAGGGGAAAATCATTTATTTTCTAAATTCTGGAACAACATAAGCTGCTTTGCAAACAGCTACACAGAAATCTTTTATATCCGAAAACTTGGAACTGGGAAGTTTTTTTTTAATCTTTTTAGAAAAATGCATAATTATACAGAAGGAGCACAGTGAAAGAAACAATGCACAGCAACACAGCATGCTGCCTCCAAACTACTCTCAGCATCTTGCCTTGCTGAATAACCAGGGCTGGAGCTTTCCTTGCTGGCCGTAGCCCACAGGGGGCCCAGACAGGATCTGCTCTCCAGGTGGAAGACCTTTCCCTTTACGGTTCGCTACCAGGAAGGGGTTTTCCCTAAAGCACATAGGCTGCGAGTCCACCAGGCATTCCTCTTCCTCCTCAGGAGAAACGGCTGGCATGGGGTCAACAGCTGTGGCTGAGCCTGGACTGTCATTGATGGTGGGCGTCCCGTTATGGGAGAACTGGAATTCCTTGAGATAGCTGTGGTCTGTGAGGGGTTCGGTGGGTTTGACCAAACCGAAGCCTGCTGGTTCTAAAAGGGCTCCGTGATTGGCCGGCAAGGGGGCCTCCATGGGAGCAGTCGGAATAACAGAAGCAGAGAACTGAACAGGAGCAAAGGAGAAGGAAGAGAGGACTCACAGGAGAATATAGACCCACCAACATTCAAAACTCAAATGGAATAAACAGAAGACTTAAACACACCTAAACTTTACGCTCTCATAATAAGGGATAAAGCTTCTTTCACTTATAAAATGGATAAAAATTTACTTCTATAAATCTCATGTTATAAACAATGATATGTTGAGTATATCCTAAGGATTCAAAGTAAATTCAGGTTTGTAAAAAACAAAATGTTTAAACAGTGATTCCTGGCCATAAAAAACTCAAACTTGAAATAAACCAAATTGAGTTTATTGTTTTGGTGTGGAGCAGCAAGTAGTTTTACAGAGAGGACCAAACTGGTGCAGGACTGGTTATAATCAGTGTGCAGCTCTCACCAGTCCTTTAAAATAGGAAATTTAAACTAACAGTGCCAAACCCACAAACTAAAGTAAGATGAGGAGAAACGCCTGTGGACCTATGAATAGAAAGCTGACCCAGAAGCCTCAGGCTGCTATAAAGAGTGACTTGCATCACTAAAGCTCTTCAAGCCCTTCAGATGAGTTTCCAAACCTATGTCTTTTAAGTCCTAACTGGTGGTGTTTGCTAACATCCACATTTCAGCACAGTATCTGCTTAAAATACTCTTAAACTGTTTAACAGGGAGGCTGATTAAGGCTGATTATTTTGCCTCATGCTAACCGATCCCTGTATTGTGCTGCTGATTTAAAGATGAATGATGCATTTCCTAGCTGATGCTAATATAAGGAGAAAAAAAGATGCAAATGTCAACATCTGCCAGCTGATGGATTCTTTTTCTACAGCAAAGACTCTGCTGACTTTACTCTGCGGCCTTACATGATATGTTACTACACTAAGAAATGATCAGCAACAATGACGATAGTCTGATTAAAGGCGAAATGGTGACACGGCTCTTCTAGTAATAACCCTAAGAGGCATACGTGTGAGCTTTCCAGGGCTGGAATGCGAGTCAGTGACCTTTTGGCAGCGACGCAGACGTCTGTGAGCGACAGCTGGCTTTTAGAGGAGAGGAGTCAGGCCACCGGCTCGCCAACGTGCCGTGGCACTAGGAGCTGCACAGCTGGGACTCAATAGCAGCATGACGATCAGACGCAGGCGGACAGATCACTGAGCTTTTAGTTTTAGGGAAATCACATCAAGGGAAATTTTATCACAGGTCCTTGTTTTATTTAGCCCTTAAGGAAAAACTGAATAGTTTGGCAACAGCAGAGAGGTTCTTAATGAGGTTCATCTATCACACCGTTTAGCTCACCTGTAACCTGCTCATAGTGTACTCTAATAAAATAAAAACCCCTACCAGAAGGAGTAACCAGTTCTTTTGGTTTTTCTATGAAGGGAAACTGATGCAAACCAGGTAAAGAGGATATAAAAAAAAAAATATATATATAGTAATAAATCATATAATTAATTAAACTGCAACTGAAATTAGAGAAATTTCTTTCTGACTAGTCTTTAGCTGATCAAAAATAATTAAGAGGAATAAAGTAAACCATGATAATTGCCTATGTAGATAATAGAAGTAGGCGGAGTTGAAATGGCAAAGCTTGGGCGCTGAATTGGAGCACTAAGAGATAATGAGTAGATGGACCTAAAGTCCAACAGATCCTTGTTTCATTTGGCTTTTAACTTTCCCAGCAATGCTCCAAGGACAAAGGAGCGACACTACAAGGCTTTCAGTAAAATAAAATGATTCTACTGCCATATTTAGTCTGCAGCTCATATATAAACCAATAATTTGCACTTTAATTAAAACTCCACAATCTTCTCTACCAAGAGTGATACTCTGTTGTTAAGATTTAGGAGTTCCTGTACTCTGGCTTTCACAGGCAGTTACAGGTAAAATATCGAAACACTGAACCACGTGGCTACAGATCCCACTGCAAGAGCAGCTGCTTATGATATGTACGTTAAGTTCTGCTGCACTCAAAACAGTGATTTACAAATAGGACACGAAACAGAAGCCAGCTACAGCTCAGAAAAGTTGATTAAATATTATTTAACATATTTATGAGAAAAAAACTCAAGTCAAGTAGAAAAATAGAACTTATATTCAAGTAACAAAAAAAAAAAACAATTTGAAAGAGGCAAAGAGAGGAAAGAAGAAGTGGGAACTTACAGCTGGATGGTAGAAGGATAAAGCTGGTTGTTCAGGACTTTCAGAGCTTGAATCTAAACGTTTCTCTCAGAAGACACCGTCCCCACCAAGCAGACACACTCAGTCCAACTCAGAGCCAGATGCACGTTTAAAATATCACCAAGAGGAGGCCCGCTGATAGTGGGCAGCTGTTCCCCTCCCCCAAGTTGCCCTTCCTCTCTCACGCTTTATTCTTTCACCCCATTGGACCGGGCCTGCACTTCTTTAAACACAACCCTGTGCTCATCCTGAAGATGTTCACTCATTTCTAATCAGCTTTATTGCTTTACTTTATTTAGTCATATCAACAAGATTCTTCATCTAGCTGCGATCTGCTGCTTATATTAGACACAGTAACATCATTAAGACAAGTTCTGACTTTGAGCCATCTAAGAATCAATCTGAGGGATTTGGGTTCTTGCTCAGGTCAAACTGATGATCTCAGGGTCACCCAGAAACCTGACAGATTCCAGGAGGGTCTATTCTAAGCCTCTAACCAAGGCCACACGCAGCAAACCAAGAATTTACAACCCCAGGGGCACCGACCCAGTTTTTAAAACATGTCAATAAGTTAAATCCATCATTCATTCATCTAAGTCCTGAGCTGAATTCTGTTAGTTTGTGCAACATCTGGAAAAAAAAAAAAAAAGAGACTCACTTTGTTGACTTTTTGCAGGCTGGTGGTGGGGAGTGCAGCCAGGGTTTTGTAGTCAAGTTTTAAAGGTCCACCGCCAATGTTCTGGTGAAAATAAGAAAAAACAAAGGTAAGAACAATGTCCGACCAGTATACAAACAGATTACCAAAACAGTAAATGGATTTCTTTAGTGTCTCCGTTCTGTCAGTAACTGGGAAACAAAACCATCAATTTGTTTATTGATGCATCAAATACATGAAGAAGGAAATCCTCTCTATATAAATCTATGTAAAAAGATCTTTGATTAGTATGTCTAAATTCAGCTAGTAGGGGTTCAGCAACAGACTGGGCTTAACTCCGCCATGCACACCTTATAAGCTAACCTGGTCTAAACCAGACTGATGCATGTAATTCCTTCTGAGTTTGTGAATTCACAAAACTCGTAACAATTCCTCTTGCTTGCAAAATAAAGTTTCCATTCAGGAAGACAACAACAAGAACTAAACAACATGACCAGAGTGGTTTTTAGAGCAATTATAAATATATGAGTGGTGCTGCTGACTGAAAATTATTGCATGAATAAACAAGTGCATCACTGGTAAGTGTGCTCAGAAAGTTTCCAGACAGGCCTATTTTTGCATCCTTAGTTTATTCTTAGAACAATATCCTCATCTTAGCCTCAGCTAAAATAACTTCTATCAAATACAGCTTTTATGTTTCAGCCTCACTTTAACCTGCAGAAGCTGTTGTTTCAGTTTGCTCTAAATGCTGTAGGTGGCCTTAATCCATATGGATACATGTTCAGGGTGAAAAGAGAGACTTCTTGATGATGTTCTGAGTCTTTCTTTGAAATTAAAAATCACAAAAAAACGGTCTTTCAAGTACACTTATCTTACAACTCTTCTCCAGGTTAGCAGCCGTTTGATAACAAGCCAGCTTCTGTTCATTTTAAATATTTAACAATGTTCCAAGGCCAATAAAAAAAATGCCATTTAAATTTTCTAGCATAAATTCTCAAAGAAAGAGACATTTTTTTATTCTCATTTCCACCCCATTATGCCCCTTTTTTGGAATAAACTGTTTTAGGGTTGTGTCACTTTTATGCAGATATGTTATACCCTTATATCACTACAATCTCAGTTTATAGTCCAATCTGGTTACAGTAAAGTTAAAAATTGCCCATTGATGATATGTTGGCCTCCTGTCAGGTTGGCGATTAACCCACCAATCGTGACAAATCATCGGTGTTGTTCTGTCACCTTAAGCAAAGCCTGCAGCTCATTTCCATCATTCACATATTTACATCAGTCCTAGCATTTAATAACCAGCTGATCTACTAAACCAGTTGGGCTTAATGTCTTTGGTCTATTAAAATCTGAAACATTATAGAGAACAGACCAGGTTACACAGACATTAAAGGTACATTTTTCAGTCCTTTACCTGGAGGGATAATTTTAGGTCTTTTAAAAACAAGGACAGAGTACTAAAATCTTGTCCCTTTCTGAAAATGTCCTAAAATTCTATATGGAACCAGTTAAAAGTAACTAAATAAACTTAAGTAGAAGCAGCTTTAGTTTAGCTTACCTAGAATACTCTGAACTGAGCGCCGCAAGTTGCTTTAAATCAGATAATAAACATTATTTAGAGCGGCTTTTGACTGTGCTATCTGAACATAATAGTTACGTTTTCAGTCAAAATTTCCTTTAATTTATGTCATTATCAGTATTTTTTCCCCTTTATATAATAATTTAATTATTTATTTTTATTTGTTTTAATTATTTGTGTTGCCTTTATGCCATCGCAATGTACTTTTTTTTTCTCATGTAGAGCACTTTGAATGATCTAGTACTGAAGTGTGCCGCATCAATAAACCTCCCTCATAAAAAGAAAAAACAAAAAGAGCTGCACTTAGGGAAGCCTGATGACTAATCAAATAATATCCAACATCCCACAGCTGGAGCTGTAACAAGGAGAGCAGTAAACACGGTTCATCATTGCTCTTCTTTAAAAGTACTAGAAATTTGGAAATGTTCCACAACAGACGTTAACCAACTGTCTGGAGTTTTTACAGGAAAGTGTAAAACTGGTATATTTGTAGTCTGGGTGCCAATTCCGAACTTAGTCCCGCCCACAACGTTTGAGGTCGGGAAGTTCGGCCCGGCATTTCTCAATAGTAGCACGAGTATGCTCGCACAATATCTGGTCGGGCCAATCGAATTGTCAGGGCGGGCTTTATACGATGATGGACAGATGATCAACAGTAACGTAATCAACCACGTCACCAAAGCACGCTTTGGTGACAACAACAATGGCTGCCGCTGGAGAGTTGAGGTGTGTAGATTCTGCTATTAGGTCTGTTCTAGAAGATATCGACAGCAAATTAATTTTAAAAGAGGAACAGAGAAACGCGATCAAGGCTGATCTTCTTATTCTAGGCGTGCAACTGCACGCTTTGATTTTTGTTGACAACAACTATGCATCGCTTAACATACGTCACACACTCTGTTGCTCTTATTGGTTGTAGGTCTATCCAACTGAGTGCAGAGGCATTTTTTTCCTGGTTCGTTCAAAACACGCCCCATAATCACAGCTCTATGGAGCAGTATCAGACTCATATTCTGACTAGAATTGAGTAGGACTACGTCAGGCTAGTATATTTGTACAGTTTGTTTTCAAGGTTAATCTCTTGAAGCCTAACTTTAATATTTGACATTGACGTCTCCCCCCGCTTCGATAAATAAGCACTCATCCATCCGTTGACTGTGGATGCTTTCATTTAGCCCAGCATAATGTCATCTTCTATTAAGGTGTTATTTCATTCCATTTAAATCTATTTATTCATTTAATATAGGACAATAAGCATCAAATCAAACACGTTGGCATTGTTATACAGCTATATTTGTATCTGATGTCCTAAGGCAGGTAAGATCAAAAAGCATCCAACAAAAAGGACAGATTGAATTTAAAGTTTTGCTTGAAAGTTTACACATCCTCCCATTAAAGAATATGATAAATTCAAACTAATAATTCAAATAACACATTACTGAAAAAGTAATAAAAAATTACAAAAATGTAAGTAAAACAAAATATTGATTCTGAATTTTTTTATTTTGAAGAATTATGACAAACTGTCCCAGATAAATTAAAGTACCTTGCCTTTGAACAGTGAAGCCACATACCTGTCAGCAGATGCAGAAGTCTTACTGAACATTTGCTGAATATTACAGTAAACACCTGATTTCAGTGATTGCATCAAAGTGTTGATCAGCAAACTTTGTGTCCAGGAGCTCCATCAGGTTTATTTACTTGTTCTATTTGTTCTAATCTATACCATGATATCCATTGTATTCCTTTTTATCACTACTTTTGTCAATTTCAACTTACTGGCAGCTGATTTGTTTCTAATGGAAGGGTATTTAAAGTGTCAAAAACAACTGTAAGTAACAAATTTCTTCTCTTTTCACAAACCTGGGGCGTTTCTCAATTCACGAGAATGCGAGTACGTACTCGCGTTCTCGTGAAGTCCGTTCTTGGCGAGAACGCAGGAATATCGGACTTGACGAGAACGCGAGCACGCAAGCACGTATGTGTATTGGAACAGAAGCGTACTCGTGACGTCATCACATGCAACGTTCTTTAGCATTTCTTTAACAGTCAAAACTATTTATTCCCTACACAAAACATTTTGAAAACAATATTTTTAATTTCTAAAGCTTAAAAAACATTAAAAAAAATTACCGAACCGCAAAAAACCACCATCAGAACGAGTGGTAGTTCACACATAACTAGAACAAGAGAAGTGCACTACAGACGGGGTAAATTTAGCCCTGGCTGCGGTTACCCTCGGAGGTCTGCTGGTCACTCTGGTCCGCTCATCGTCGGACTTTTTTTTTTAATTTCGCACTAACTCTGTAAACAGGCCACACAGGGAGGCTTAAATGTATAATGTTATCGCCTCAAATGATTTCAAAACGTACTTTTGAAGAAGAACAGCAGCAGAAAAGGGAATGTTTAACTTACCACTGTGAGCGCTGTCTCGAATCAAGCTGCGGCCGTGGGGCATTCTGGGGAAGCGGTCAGTCTGAAGAACGCACAAGTCTGCTCTGATGCATGCTCGATAAAGAGGGCGGGGCGAGAACAACATCCGGGGATTTGATGCGTTCTCGATCTGGCGTTCTCGAGAATTGGAACGGTACTCGGGCTGAGGCTGATGACGTGTCACGAGTACACGAGCACACGAGAACGCTCAAGAACGCATATTGAGAAACGCCCCTGATGTCCTCTTTTCATTTCTTCTATTTTGGATACATTTTAGAATTCTAGGCTCAGCTACACTGTCTTGATGGCTCCATGCCTTTGTCATTCTACCAGAATAGTTCCCCTTTCCAAACTTTCAAATTAAAAGATCTTTTCAAATTGTTGATCAGCTAATTACTGGTTCTTCTTTAGTAACTTTCTGGTAGAGAAATATTTCCACAGCCACTTTTGTTCATGTTTGCAGCTCAGTCTGCAGGTTTGTTCTGATGACATGCCTCTGAGCAGGGTCTCACCTCCGTCTCCTCTTCTAGCAGGCGAGTTGCCTCCTCACGCTCCAAACGCATACGCTCCTTCACCATGAGAGGAAGAGGAGGAGCAAAGAGAAAGACACCCAAGCGCACACAGTGATGCCATGAAGACGGAGATCATTTACAGACGAGGAAAGTATTTTTGCAGATGAAGGGGCAGGGATAAAGCGGCAAAAGGAGGTGGAGGGATGATTATGTGTCACACCAAACACACCAGAAGGAGTGGTGAGAGAGAAAGACAGGAGGGTAAGAAAGAGCAGAAATCACACCGGTTAAAAAGTACACTATTCATGTTTCTATGGGAGCAGAAAAAGCATGCAAAGTGAAACATTGCAGGGACAACTCTCAAACGACACCCACACAGGGTGCAGACAGGAAGCTTCATCCATTCAGTCCCTTTCTCAGCTATGAAACCATATTTTCCTACTTCCTCGTTTGGCTAAACTGATTCACTCAATGTTAACCATTGAACCATTTCCAGTTAGACTCACCACTTTCTCCATCTCTTCTCGCTCCCACTGCGAGGTCTCTCTGACCATCTCAGACTCCTGCAAATAAAAAGTGGAACTTCAAAAAGAGGTTGTTATTCTTTCAGCAAACCTCAGCAGAGAGAGGACTACATGTAGAAGGGACAGTAAGCCATGGCATTTAGCGGACACATTCCCTCAGAATGGTCGCTCTTCCAGCAGCCTAAATTGGCCAAAAAAACAACCGTGACGATGCTCTGTGGCAGCATGGGTGTGTTCCACATGGTGTGCTCCAGCTAAGCTGGTGAAATTCCACCTCCAAACTGCTGCTGCAGCACAATTGTTGCACAAAAACATTTGATTCACCCAGTTAGTGATACTGAGCGACACAGCAGTTCTTCATAGGTGACATTTTTCTGTTCAGCTCACTCTGTTTGGGCTCTATGAGGTTTGAACTTGATGATGTTGTTTACTAGGTACAAACCGTGAAACTGTAGAGCAGTTCACTGTAGGATTTGAATCATACCTTCTGTATGATTTCCATCTCCTCTGGGCTCAGATCCCGGTCTATAGAAGAGATGCTCTCCATACTGTTCTTGCGCACGATGCCTGTTGCAAACGGGTTGGCAATGATCCCTGGAGACGCCTGGGAAAAAAAGGAATTCTTTGATTTACAGTTTTGTTTCATTGCTCACTATTTTTTTAAACCATTTCTGGTAAACATCTAGAAGAATTGGCTTAAAATGTTTTTAAGCTTTACTGCCCCCGACAGGTAACCATCTTGTTAGAATATTACAAGGATCATTGAAACAACATTTGGTGTGGAAGTTGTTACGTTCAGCTTTTTTTTGTTGTAGTTAGCTGCTAAAAAAATAAACATGTAAGAGAAGAAGCTTTTTAGAAAGGATGTATATCAACTGTTCCAACAGATTGGTGAGCTTCAACAGGGATTTAAAAATCAGAAAACAAGAAGCCGAATGCTAATGCTAGAAAAGTTGCTCTGTTTTATTCTCATTCTCTCTCTTGCTTTCGTTAGACAGTTCCCGCCAAATTTAAACAATATCCCACATTTGACTGGGTCAGATCATGGAAACTTTTATTAAAAAGAAAATAATAAATAAATTAGCCGACGAGGCTACAAAGCAAGGCCTTACGCTATGACGAGCTTTAGTATGCTCCAACTAATGCAGATATCAGATTTTATTATATAAAAAAAGGGAATTATGTTTAAAGAAAAGGAAAATGCAGCATTAACAGCTGCGGGATGGTTTAAATATGTAGGCTACTATGATTCTCAGAGAGCAATCTGTGAAGTTTGTTGAAGTTTTTGTTTTTTTCCACAAAGAGGAAAAAGTGATAGGCTGTGCTTTTCTTTTCTTTCCCTCATTGTTGTGTTTTGTTTTAAATTCAAAGAGGATCATTGTTTTACTTCATTCGTTTTCTGTCCCTATGAACTCCTATAGTTGGTAATCTATTCTGTTAATTAAAATATTTAATTGAACGTCTGCCCCACCTACCATATCAGCACTGTGATTCCAAACATGGAAAACGTGAATGATTTCTCCTGCGACTGAGGTTTTATTTAGTATTTCCGTAAAGAGAATCTGTTTTACTTTGCAACCGCGTTACCCTTCAGAAACTGAATTGTTTTCTCCTCCTTATCCGTCCTCTAGAGTCTAGACTACCGTTTAGGCCACTCAAAGAGCTCATTACGCTTTTGAGTGCAATGCAATGCTACACATCACTGTTTCCTTAGAAATAACAGCAGACATGATTTGATAAAACAAAAGCACTGTTTCTTTAGCTTCCGAGCAATGTCCCAGTGATACGTCATTGGTTTTGTGGCTGCAGCCAAAGCATTTGGTATCTAAGGAGGTTCCTATGGCACGCTCTTGGATTTGGCTGAATGATGTTTTTGCTATTGACAATAACTGTCCAGTCCTCACCATGAAAAAAAATGAAAGCTCTATTTCTCTTATTAACTCTTCAGCCCACCTTTGAGTAGTGCATTCTAAATCTATAAATGTTGATAAAACATTTGATCTACTGCATGTAGTGTGAAGATCATTTCTTCTCTTTTAAGTTTAAGGTTAGTGAAGTATCTATTTTTATTTCTGAGGGCTCACCTCGACAGCAGTGACCTTACGCGGGTCGAATCCATCACACACCAGCATGACCAGGGAGTCCCCGACAGCACGAAGGACTCTCACTGCCTCTGTGTGGGTCATTCCCAGCAAGCTGTGGTTGTTCACCTCCAGGATACGCATGCCGACCTGCAGCCTTCCATCCCTGGCCGCTGCTCCAGTCGAACTCACCTGAAAAGAACAAAGTCACAGCATTATGTTTCCAAAACTGGCTGATTACTCAAAACACCAGAATATGGTTTGACTTTTGATAAGTTACGGACAAAAAGGTTTTCTAACTTTTGAGATAAAGATGCCTTCATCTGTGGGGTCGAAGGGGTTTCCAGCATGACCTTTTGCTCCTCCACGGATGCTGATGCCAAGCTTCTCCCCTGACTGTTTCTGGATCAAAACCTCCTGCATCCCAGGTGGGGAAGGATCTCTCCGAACCAACATGCGGATCTCCTGTTTGTTGGCCAGGAGGGCCCGCACCGCTTCCTGGTGCGTGGCATGTCGCAGGTCGATGGAGTTAACCTCTAATATGCGGTCGCCGACTCGAAGGCCACTTTTACAAGCCAAACCGTGAGGAATCACCTGATGGATCAAGGAGCAGATGATAAGAGCACAACACAACTTACTAGAAGAACAAAATCCTTGAGTGAATAAAGTGTCATTACCTTAGAGATGAAGACCCCAGGTTCATTGATGCCAAAGGGGTGACTGGCATGGTCACTGCCTCCAACGATGCTCAGTCCAAGAGGGCCGCCTGACTTCACTAAGGTCACCTCCTGTTTGAATCAGAAGGAACAGCAGTATTTTTAAGGTATAAATAAAGTTTAAATTTGAGCACATAAGGAAAAATAAAAGTAAGGTATATCATGAAAACAAAACATCTCAGCAGGTGATAAACACACTCCTTTCATCACAGCAAGCCATCATACCATGCACCATCTTCTCTGCAGCTGAACAGCATTGGGAGTGAGGTGGAGACCAAAACATCACCCATCAATCAGGCTTCTGCAGCATAGCTCATCAAAAACCTCTAGAAAAATGAAGACTTCTCACCTCAATTGGATATTCGTCGTCAATCTTTCCCACGTTCCCTTGAAGGCCTTCCTCATCTTGGTCAGGAGAGGCTGAGGGCTCCGGGGGTGGAGGGGAGTGGGCTCGTGCCCGGTTTTGACCTGGAGAGCCTCCCGGTGCGCTTGGGTCTCTCTCTACCAGCAGTGTGATGGTGGGGGAGGTGCCGGTAAGGAGCGTTACTGCCTGGTCATGCCTGGCTTCTGTCATGTCTACACCATTGATCTGGATCGACAGTGAAACCAACCATGGAGGAGGAATGAGCCCACCACGATTTTCCCAGTAATCATTTAAGGCTAACAGAAGGAATATTTACAAACCGCTGCTGTCAGTAGATTCTGCATATTACAATTCATTAGAAGAACCTAGATCTTGAGGCCCATGGAGGAGCTGCAGCGTTCCACAGCTCAAAAAAAACACTAAACTCACAGGACAGCTGTTAGCTTTGGACTCAATTCCCTTTTCCATCTCATTGTGAAAAGTACAAGAAAAAAATAAACCATGAGGTTCAGTTTGCAGTTTAGGTTGGCAAACAGGTAGAAGGAGTAGAGCCCGACCCATTAATCTGTGGGCCAATTAATCCCCCGCAAACACACGCTCACAGCTGCTGTTAGCGCAAGCACAGGATTAAATATTGGAGGAGAAAGTGAGCAGTTTACTCCATGGAAAGCTGTGATTTTGCCAAACTACACTTTAGTGTTGCATGACAACAGACGTCCTTTGGGAACACACGCATTAAGGAGGGCTGACGAGTTTCATATGCGCTAGTTTTGGCAAACATATTAGCATTTCAGCTCTCTAGGTTTAGGTCTTTGCGAAATAAACAATTTGAAAAGGAAAAAAAAGATTCTTACATTGTGTCCTACAAAACTTCATACCGACATGCAGGTTGTACTGAGCTCATAAATTCTTTATTAAATGTTTTCATTAAATACATTTTTAAATGGCTCTAACTTATGTACACCTCCCATTAGCCTGCGTGTTTTCACTTTATGCTGTATGCAGCTTCTTGATTTCTTTTTTGAAGGTTCATGTGTAGAACTAAAACGTAATTAGTAAAATACACTAAATTAGTAAATGTATACATATATTTATTTCACAGTCAGGTGTGAAGCCACTTCATGAAGGATGCAACAGCTGTTGGATGCAGAATCTGCAGGGTTAAAGTTAGTCAGGGCTCCAGCCCTGTAAAGCAAAAAAACACCACAGATTTGAGGCAAAATCTAAATCAGCAACACGAACATTGATTCCATTTACAGTCTTATGGTGACTCTGCTCAAATTAAAGTTGCTTATTTTAGTTCTATAGTTCTATTTTTTCTCGAATCATATTTTTGGTTATTATGAGAATTGTAGTAGAACTATACTTGGACAGTGCCTATCCTGTGTATTACCTTGTTAAGGATTTTTTCGTTTATATTATTGGCCAATATAGGATATTGTTTTTTTTTTTTTTTTAAAGCCCCTAATATCAGGCGCAGCTCAGTGCTCAGCAAGGGAGGGGCAGAGGGACAGAATCAGCTCCACAGAAGTTTCTTTTTGCGGATTGCAGCAAAAAATGACTTCTTAAATGGGTCACCTTTTGGCCGATGCTGATTTATGAGCCAGACGCTGAAATAGAGCCCGATCGATTCATCGGTCAGGATCTATTTTCAATATAACAACTTTTTGCCTTTGTTTACTTAAGATGAGTGGAAAACTTGAGTTATCACCAAAATAACAGTTCTTAAGTCAATAAAGGCAATTAAATTACTGTTTTATTCTTTTTGTTTATAAGACTGCCCTTGTTCACAGCTCAGTGTTAAAAACTGCACAGTGCTCCATCCTGACAAGCAGAGGTCAGCACTGACCCGACAGTAACGGCCCTTACCGCTAGCTGAAAATTTAGCTGCTGTGGAAGCATTCATCTATCACAGCAGCAGAGCAACACCACACCCACCACCAAGCAGGCACGGAGACTCGCTCAGCGTTAGTGAGCATGCAGAGGGACGGAGGGTAAAAACAGAAGACAAAGGGAAAGTAAAACACATACAAGGCTGCATGACAGAGCAGCAGCAGTGCACTCATCACCCATATAGACGAAACATCAACATAAGAAGACAAAGAAGCAAACTTCAAAATGTGATTGGAGGGGGAAAAAATACAAAGACATGCAGGAGGTAATAAGCTGTTGATTTAGCACCTTGAATATTCATCCAAAACTCTCAATTCTCTCAAATTAGGGATGCTAATGGCATTCTATATTAGTTCTACTTAAAAGCATTTTGACAAAGATCCCAAAGTGTCAGGCTAGAACATTTATTTTATCAAGTCTGCCTTTGATGTGCCAAACCCAACCACAGTCCTGATAATAGTTACAGAGCTAACACTAGTTCAGGAGGTGTAACCGGTGTGCTGTCCCACTAAGCCCCCGTCCACACGAAGTCAAACCCCGGCGTTTCGGGGGTCTGTAAACAATCTTTTTTTTATTCAGCCTTCAGAGTGGGAAGATTTTGAAACGCTGTTTTCGCGTTTCCATCTTTAAGCTCTAACCGCATTTTTTTTTTACACGCATGCGTCATAGCGTCGCTTCTAAACACGCATGAGCGACACAGTATCCCAACAACAATGGCGCCGTACTGTGTTGAATGGTTGATCCTCATGCTACTCACCCTGCTGTCGGGCTTACAACAGAAACTTCTTCTTCTGGAATATCTCCAGGAAGAACAGAGCAATATCGACGACATAGTTCAGCACCTGAATTTGACTGAACCAAGAAAATGGACCCGCAGGGCAACCATGTATAAATATTAGTGCGCATGCCCAACATTTCGTCGCCTATTTTTGCTTTGGCACCACAGCGCCACTTATAGGCCTGGCATACATTTTGCAGCGTTTTCATGCATTCGTGTGGACGATCACATTTATTTTACGTCTCCGTCTTTACGACAAACGTTCTGGAAAATATTAGCGTTTCGTGTTCGTTTTGACTTCGTGTGGACGGGGCCTAAGTCTTTCTATCCTAGGGAAGAAAATTCACCAGCATTGCCTACTAAAGGAGATCAGAATGATTGGTGTCTGTGTGTGGCCTCCCTACCTCTGCAGGGTGCCCTTTGGCTACAGCGTAGCTTACCAGCATCAGCATAGATTCATTCTTAAATGCAGTTTAAAGTGCTTTGGGGTCCTTAGACTTGATATAGCACTCTATATACTATGTACTGGCCATCAGCCAAACTAAAACATTAGTTTAAACACAAAAAAGAACAGAAGGAAACAATTTACTGTTATTCCATAGATATAATCTATTGCAAATCTAGTTTAATAAAATTACAAGATTTTCAAGGTTATTAATACAAATATATTCTTGACCTTTATACCAATTAGTCTTTGTTTTAAAATAGTCAAATGGAGCTTAACAGAACTGCTCTCAAACACCCAAACAGTGTGAGACGGACCCTGCTTAAAACTATGCATTTAATTTACTGTTTAAGGACTGGAAGCTGCTAACAATGGTTCTGCATCTTAAAGCTTCAAATAAATGGAAATTAAACTGAAATATCAGATCAGTGAAGCACAGAGAAATAAATAAAATTTTAACGTTAAAATGATTGTACTCACGGAGAGAACCCTGTCTCCGACACGCAGCGTGCTGTCTCTGTGTGCGGCTCCTCCCTCGGCGATTCTAGAAATGTAGATGCCCTGCAAACCAACACATGGCCACAAATTTCAAAATTTATCTTTTCATCTCTTATTTTAAAAATATGCTTTATGAACCCTTGCACATAATTTTGAACAAAAGCAAAATAACAAAGATGCTGGTCATGACTTGTAGGAAATGTAAAATGTTTGGCTTGAAAGACTAAACTGTGATTACAGAGTTAATGCACAAGGCTGGTAAAAACGAATGATAAAAATGTGAGGATGTAAAAACAAGATTCTATCAAAATCTGTTGTGGTGTCTCTTGGTTATTTAATACATATAAGTAATGAAGAGTTATTTAAAGAGTTTGTCTCCGAGTGATCTCTCTTCAGGGAAAAGAAGAATTTAAATAGTTCTTATATAATCCTGTTTGTTAATATAAAAAAGAAAATGAGTTCAGATTAAGCCCAATAAAAGCACATTTAATGACCAAAACCCTTTAATCTAGAGGTCTTCAACAGGGGGGTCCACGGAGGTACTGCATGGGGCTCGCAAAAGTTTTTGGTTGATTACACCTTTTTTCATCAACCAGGAATCAGAAACACTTTAATAATCCCAGGGAGAAATTAATTTCGTTACATTACTCCATATGTAATAGAATGACTATAGGACCAGTTTGATATAACACTATTTAATACAATAATATATTTAGGGGGTCCCCGCTCCATCTCGCCATCAGTTTCGGGCTCCTTAGCCTGGAAAAAGTTGAAGACCCCTGCTTTAATCCATCCCCCTTAAAGATATGCCCCTTCTCTGCTCTAACTAACTAAGCAACATAATTAATGAGGAACCATGTGAGCTGCTATCCTGCTCCAAAGCATAACCTGTTAAATACTCGCAGCAGCAAAGGCAGCGGCATCACATCCACTGTAGAACCAACCATACAACACGCAACTGCCTTCATTAAAAACAAAAGTTTGAAAAACAGCCAACACTTACAGTCTGACCTGCCTAAATCACACGTCCATGAGTCCTTTTGCCCCCCTGTGCTTCCTGAGCTACAGAGCGGCGTCTACACCTCTCAACATGTCCCATCAGTGGAACTATCATGTATCAGGGCCGGCTATTCATATCTCTGTCACCCCGGTGATGACTAAACGCGGTGGCCAGAATAGGCATCGCTAAAAGAGGGATATCTTTCACTGTGACAGTTACTGTATGCGTTGGGACTTCCTAACTTCCAAATTCCTCATTAGTGAATTTATACAAAATATTTAAAAAAAATGAAATGACAGCAGTGGTTTATAATGGTATAGTTTTTAACCTGGAAATAGAAAAAAGAACACAAAAAACACACTGTGAAAAATGCTGTCATTAACAGTGGTGCAGCTTACCGTGTCCCCTGTACGATACGGTGTTGAGCCTTTGCCTCCTGCGATACTGAATCCAAGGCCCTTGTCATTCCGGATCAAGCAGGTGGAGAACGTCTGCCGGGTGCAGCTGGGACTGCCCTCCAAGTTAAAGGCGAGGCCGCTGCTCCTCCTCTCCCGCGGGAAGTAGTCGTCCTCTGGCCTCAGCGGTGTGGTGGTGATGGCGTTCTCGGGCTCCACCATGCGCTCCCGCAGTACTGTCATGGAAACCGTTGCACCGGAGCTACGGAGAGCTTCAACTGCTGTGTGATGCTCTGCTTCATGAAGGTCTACGCCGTTCACCTGACAAACGGATGTTGGTAAAACTCAACAGGTCGAGAGAAACGTCTCTAATCTATTACAATCGTGCTCATTGTACCTCTAGAAGCTTATCTCCCACTTTCACTCCTGCTCTTGCAGCAGGACCGTCCTCGGATACTCTGGAGATGAAGATTCCCTTAAAAAATAAAAGAAAGTATATTCAAACTCTGCAGCCCACATTTCCTTGGTGCCATCCTAATCCTGTCCAAATCCAGGTGGACTTTTCACCTCATCATCTCCCTTGTAAGGTGTAGATCCTTTTCCTCCCGCTATGCTGATGCCAAGTCCACCAGATTGTCGCACAATGGTCAGAGAGTGCTGCAATGTTGATAAAACAAGTCAGGCACCACATGAATGAACGAATACCAACTTCAAAAAAGGTCAGACCAGGTTTTGAAGGTGAAAATAATCTTGTTTGATAAATGAGCTTTTTACTGGTTTTGGTTTTATCCTTTATGATGATGGCTAACCTTTAGTCTACCATCAGAGTCAGCACCTTAATAAAGAGTCATTAAAATGAGATCCTAACTTTGGCAGAAAACCAATGCTATTTTTGGGCAGATTAAGGCAGATTAATATACCTTTGTAATTTTTGAGCTATGAGAATATCCTTCAATAACAATGTCTTTTTCTTTTTAAAGATGCACGTAATGTGTAACAAAGGTGGTTGCATCATCTTCTAGGTCAAGCAGAAATGTAAATAAATTGAGAAAAATTAACGGAAAACGCTGAGTTACAAAGTGAAGAGTCCTGCATAAGGAAACCGTTTTGGACTTTTAATGCTTTTTAGACTCCAGGTAAACCCAGTAAAATAATTAGTCTACTTGTCTGAAAAATAAATAAATATAAATGTTTCGGTTAGAGCAATATAACATTATTGTATAACTACAGATCTAAGCTAATTTTGTGCTGTACAAAGATTAAATGAACTCTTAATAAATACTGCTACAGGATCACCTTAAAGCCAAGAGAGATTAGTTTGAACATTTTAAAATATGATTTACAAATGATTCTATAGACGCAACTGAATAAGGCATTTAAAAGATGAAGGACTGGGGGATTTAGGTTTAGGTAGGAAACACTATTACAGTAGGAAGCTGCTCTGTCTCTGCTGATACAGATTCGCTCACACTGGTATGTCCAATGCTCAAAGTTTCAGATATATAACGGGGGTTTCTAATAATCTTCTTTACTAAATAAGTATTAATATGACAGTTTGGGAGTATTCACAGCCTGGTTGTAAAACAGAGAACTTTCAGCATAAAATGGTGATAGGAGAATTTAAAAATGTAAAAGATTTTTTCCAATAAAAAGTAACTTACTTTCCAATACAGAACATAAGGTGGATGCATCACAAAGAACATGCGTTCTACATTAAGCTATGTAACAAGTTAAGAGATTGTGTGACGGAAAATGATGCCTTTTTTGGCAACCATTACACGAGCGGCATGATATCTCAAATATTAAACTCATGCAAAGAGAGTGGATGGAAACTAGAGGAGGGAGGAAAGTGGAGTAAACATGCTATTCCCTGCATTTAAAGTCACAGCTATTTGTTATTTAGGAAGTTCTATAGTTGCACTTTAAATTGAACCAAAAGGATTCATCCATGCAAAGACATTTTTCTGCTTAAATTACCTTGAATTGAAAAAATGTAAATAATTTTGGAGAAAAATCACATTCTAGAAATGAACAACATGGAGAGAAAAACAGAGAGCAAAGCTGCAGAGCGAGATGAGAGCAAGGAAACATGCAGTGTGCCACAACCTGAGCTTTGCACTATCAAAGTTAGAAAGAAAAGGAAGCTCTGGCAGCATTTTCATGGCAGGACAACATATAGCACAAACATAAACCCTTAAAAACTCTTCACAACATAACCCTGACCTACCAAAGATCAAGGATTATACACTGGAAATTCTGTACGATCCTGTCTCATTAGAAAATCTAAATGATTCAATCAAAGGTGACTTAATGCACTTATAACTATTCTGGTATATTTTCTATGCAAGTGCCTGCTTTGAAAGAGTTTTTTATAGTATGGAGAAACAAAGAATGACCATCTTGATTTTGCTTTTCCAAAGTTTTCAGAAAAATACATGGTTAGATATAAAAAACCACCTCACGTTGGGTGTAACAAGGTGCTAGGTAAGAAAGACTAAAAGATGCTTTCTTCAGCCAGCTCTGTAAGAGCTTATTTTTGATAACATAAATCATAATTTGTCAAATGATATCAAAATGTTTGCCTTTCTTGTACTTTTACAGTCTTAAGTAATTAGGAGTTCTGCCACACTTATGCTCCCGTTAAACATCTGTTAGGAATTTATTTGTGATTTTTGATAGTATTTTTCTCCCCTTCCTGAACCTCTGTTAGCTTAGGTGGATGTATGATGCACACATGGGCACACAGGGTGGAAAATAATAGGTACAGACCTCTTCCTCCTCAATTCGAGCAGGTTCAATCAGCAGATTATTGACTTGATCAAATGACACCCCCTGTTAGGACAGGAACCAGCAAGAGGCATGCGGATTAGTCAGGCCAAAATTAATATATCCACTCATTCCCACACCCACGCGGTACACGCTCTCCATTAACATCACACGTTCCACATCACTGTCTGCCTACTGAAGCAGAAGTGACTCCACTTTCGCTCCCCAGCCACCGAAAGCAAATACAGGCAGAGGTGGAAAGACAAGACCAAGGAGCTGAGCCAGAGTGCAAAACAAACACCAGTGTGCAGCGTGAGCAAAAACAAGAAAGCAGAAGAAGCACAAGCTACAAACTGTAAGATAAGGATTTACTTCCTAGACGGTAAAATCATAGAGGCCTGGTCAAGCCATGATTTATAGATGGGAAAAAGTATATTTTTGTGCAATACACTAAAAATTTTAGTTTTTTCATTGCTTAAGTCCTGAAAATTGAATTTGCTGTACTGGGTGCTAACATTTAATGTATAGATCTTGGTGATATTTAGGAACATAAAAAATAGAATGTAAAAGAAGTAAAATGTGACTAGCAATCAAATTGACTGTATAGCCATTTATTGGCCACATTTTTCATTTTTTAGCTCCCCTGGTGAAGATTGGAAATTGTTTTTTATTGAAGCAGATTTTCATAAATAAACCAGCTCTGTTAGGAGCAAGACCAGGAATAAAAAAAATAAAAATACAACAACAACACACAAAAGACACCTGGTGCATTTAGTTCAGTATAGAGTTGGATCTATGAAATTACACATCACAATGTAATTGTAATAAATTATGTGGATATATCTATGAAATATGAGGATGCATGTACTAAAACATGCTGCACAGTGGTGCATTTGGTAGCCATGTTGCCTTGTGGCAACAAGGTTCTGGGTTCCATTCCTGGCTAATGATCTTTCTGCATGTTTTGCCCGTGCATATCTGGGTTCTCCTCGGCTGGTCCAAAAATATGTCTGAATGTGTGGAAATGATATGTCTGTGTGTCTCTGTGTTGCCCTGTGACAGATTGGCGACCTGTCCAGGGTGTACTCCATGTAGCCCCACCGCAACCCTGTTGGAATAAGCGGAAGAAGATAGATAGAAAAACTAATACTTGGTTGATTCTCGAAAGTTTAAAAAAATAAAATAAATGTTTTATATACGATGTGAAAAGCAAGGGAAACAATTCTTCTGGCACTGTTGGTTTTCATAGACACGTTTCCTAACATTGTTTTGATTTTTTACACTAAAAAGATGTGTACAGCTTGAATAATTGATTTTTTTTTTCTCCTAAACAGTGACTTTCCT